>PVJX010016816.1:0-14693 GCA_004027295.1 Dolichotis patagonum
CTTTCCCGTGGGAGGGTCTTATTCTCATCACTCACCGTGTCCCCGAGAACTGCTGGACTGCCCGACCTCCGACTTCAGCACGGCTGCGGTGGGAATTCACGGTGCCTCTGGTTGGGTCGTGTGCAGTGCCGGTCCCAGCGAGCTGCACGCCGGGCTGTTCAGCGCCGGGCTCCGGCGGCTCAAGCCAGTCGCTTTGGCGTGGATCACTTGTTCAGGTCGGGCGGAATTCAGGCGTCTCGAGGCGGATGCCGTGCTCACAGATCTTATCTTCACTAATAGTAGCCCCAGGACCTCTTATTCGAGCGGTTTTTGCGCTTTAGTTTCTTTCTGTGTTGTGAGAGTCTATCTCTCTCTGTTTGGGTCTCTCCAGGGTGTTTTATTCTAAGCATCAGGTCTTGAGTTTGATCCCCAGTATGCCAATAAATAAATAAATAAATAAAGCCCAATGATATGCTATGTATACCTTTAACATATTCAATCCAAAAAGAAATAAATAAAGATAAAAATCAAAGAATGGAAAACAATATTATGTGTAACAGGAATCTGAAAATGAGCAGGAGTAGCTATTCTATTTTCAGGCCAAAAAATGGGCTTCAGGTCAAAACCGATCAGAAGAGGCAAAAGTAACTTCATATTGATTAAGAGAACAATTCAACAGAAGAGATAACAATTATAAATATATATTCACTGAACACCTGCATACCCAACTTTATAAAACAAACACTATTGGACATAAAAGATCAGATAAATATCAGTGCAGTTATACTGGGAGACCTCAGTATCCCACTGTCACAAATAGATCAACTAGACAAAAAAAAAAGAAGCAACAAAGAAATATCTGAGTTGATCCAAACCTTTGAACAAGTGGATTTAATAGATGTCTACAGTATTCCACTCAACAATATCAAAATACATTAAAAAAAATTCTTCTGAGCAATGCAAGAGACTTTCTCCAAAATACACTATGCTAGGCAATAAAGCGTACTTAAGTAAATGTGAAAGAACTGAAATTATTCTGTGTATATTATCAGATAATAGCACAACGAAACTAGAAAACAATCTTTGGGACATAACAAAAGCAGTCTTAAGAGAGAAGTTTATAGCTATGAAATTTCCATGTTGAAAAAACAGTCTGGTTGGGGATTTAGCTCAGTGGCTTAAGCACTTACCTGGTAAGCACAAGGTCATGAGTTCAATCCCCAGTACCAAACAAAACAAAACACAGTCCAGTCCTGAAGAAATAACAACAATATACCTCAAAATCCTAAAAAAGTGAAAACAATCCAAACCCAAAGCTAATACAAAGAAGACAATTATAAAGATCAGAGCAGAAATTAATGAAACTGCAACTAAAGAAACAGTACAAAGAATCAATGAATTAAAGAGCTGGTTCTTTGAAAGAACAAGCAATAGAAAAACCCTTAGCCAGTCTTACCAAAGAAAGGAAAGACTCAAAACAATACAATTAGAAATGACTTCGTATTTCTCCGAAGCTATCCTGTTCCCTAATCCTTTTACCAATATATTTTCCTACTCAAAAAAGAAAAAAAGAAAGAAAGAAAAAAGGGAAATCAAAATGGACACTGCCAAAAATCCAGGTTGCTAGTAACTACTTTGAAAACCTGTATTACAATAAATGGAAGAACTCAGATTAAATGGATTGATTATATATACATATGAAATTTCAAAACAGAACCAAGAAGATATAAAAACCCTGAATAATCCAGTAATAGGAAATGAAGAAACCTAGCAACTAAGAAAAGCCCAAAAACTGATGGGTTCAACACTGACTTCTACAAGAATTTCAGAAAGGATCTAATACCAGTACTCCTCAACATCTTTAATAAAATAAAATCGAAAAGGAAGCACACTTCCAAAGTCATTCCTGGAATCTAGTGTTACCCTAATTTCAAAACCAGTTAAGTACCCTACTCTGCCCCCCCCCAAATACAACTACAGGCCAATCTCTTTAATGAACATAAATATAAAAATCCTCAACACTGGTAAATAGAATGCAACAAATCATCAAAAAGATCATACATCATGACCAAGTAAGCTTCATCCCAGGGATGCAAGAATAGTTCACATATGCAAATCAATAAATGCAGTACATCACATAAACAAAAGCAAAGACAAAAATCACATGATCATCTCAATAGGTGCAGAAAAAAACCTTTGACAATATCCAATATTTTTTCATGACAAAATCCTGAAGAAAATTGGTTAGAAGGATCTTATCTCAATCTTACAAGAGTTATTTATGACAAATCTAGTACCAACATCATATTAAGTGGAAAAAAGCTGAAAAATAAACGAACAACACAAGGACATTCATTATCACCTTGTTCCTGTAAAATAAGGAACAAGACAAGGACATTCATTATCACCACTCCTGTTCAATATAGTTCTGGAAGCATTAGCCAGAGCTACCAGGCAAGAGAGAGAAGTAAAAGGAATATGAATAGAAGAAGAAGAACTCAAATTACCCTTATTTGTAGCAAATGTGATCTTCTACATAGAAGACCTCCCAAAAATGGCCAAAAGACTACTAGAATAACTAAATTAAGAAATATAACAAGAGACAAAGTCCACACACAGTAATCAGTGACATTTCTGTATGCCAATAACGAACTCACTGAGGAAAAAAGTAGGAAAACAGCACAATTCACAACAGCATCAAGAAATATTAAATACTTACAAATTAACTCAAGGAAGTGACAGACCTCAACAACAAAAACTACAGTACTCTGAAAAGGAAATCTAAGAACATCAGAAAACAGGAAGACAGCCCAATGCAGTCAAAATGGCCATACTTCCAAAACTGACATATAGATTTAATACAATCACAATCAAAATACCAAGTCTTTCTCAGAAAACTGGAGAAAATAATCCTAAAATTCATATGAACCCAGAAGGGATCCAGAATAGCAAAAGTAATCCTGGGTAACAAGAGCAAATCAGGAGGGATCACAACCCTGGATTTCAAGTTACATTTCAAAGTTACAATAATAAAATAGCATGGCACTGTCACAAAAACAAACGTGTGTCAATGGAACAGAGTAGAGAATGCAAAAATAACCCCAGGCATTTCAGTCATCTGATCTTTTATAAAGGGGTCAAAAACATACACTGGACCAAGAATAGATTCTTTAACAAATGATGCTGGGAACACTGGCTTTAGATATACAAATTGAATCCAGACCCCTATCTCTTACCGTGTACTAAACTAAAATCAAAATGGATCAAAGATATGAATGTTAAAACAGACAATTTAATCACTGAAAGATAAAATAGCCAGACATAGTAGCATTCACCTGTAATTCCAGCACTTGGGAGCCTGAGGCAAAAGAATCACTTCAAGCTCAATGCCAGCGCAGGCTACAAAGTGAATTCAAGGCCAGGAAGGACTTTCTAAACAGAACCTCAACTGCACAAGAAATAACATGAATAATCAACAGATGGAATCATATCAAACTAAAATACTTCTGCACAGCAAAAGAAACAGCTAATAGACTGAAGAGATATCCTACAAAATGGGAGAAAAAAATTTCCAGCTCCTTGGACAGTGAATTAATGTATAAACATATTAAGAACTTAAAAAAATTATACTCTCCCCAAGTAAAACACCCAATCAAAAATGGGCAACTGAAATGAATAGACACTTCTCAGAAGTACAAATAGCTAATAAATACATGAAAAAATGTTCAACATGTCTGACCATTAGAGAAATGCAAATTAAACAATCACTGAGGTCCTTTCCTATACCAGAAAGAATGGCTAACATCAAGAAATAACATAACAAATGCTGGTGAGTTTTCAAGATAAAAGGGAGCTTCTATACTGTTGTTGGAAATGTTAACTAGTACACCCATTATGGAAATCAGTATGTTGATTCCTCAAAAAAACTAAAAGCAGAAATTCCAGTTGACCAGCTATATTTCATAATAACAATTATACAATTCATAATAATGAAATATTTATTTGTAATCACCAAAACCCCAAAATAACCCAAATGTCCATGAACAGGTGAATGCATGAACAAGTTATGGTATATTCATGCAAAGGATTACCTTTCATCATTGAAAAATAAGCCATTGATCTATAAAACAACCTACATATATCTTTAAATAATTTTTGCTAAGTGAAAGAGGCCAGGAAAAAGTACATACTTTATGGTCAGTAAGTATAAATTTCTAGAATATTAAGACTAATCTGTAAGTGAAATCTTGTCAGTGATTACCTGGGAACTAGTGTGAACAGAGAAGATGAAGAGGGACACAAGAGAGGAATTACAGAACAGCAGAAGGAAATTTTTCTTGATGATGGATGTGTTTGTTATCTTGGTTGTGATCCTGGTTCTACTAATATTCACAAATATCAGAATGCTTCAAATTATAAACTTGATACACAGATTATTGTATATCAGTTTTACTTTTTGGTTTTGGTCAACCATTTTTAATAAGTTGTTTAAAATGGAATTGGCAATGTTGTTCATCACAATATTTCTAATAATAAGAAACTAGAAAAAAAACTTTCATTAAAGAAAAACACTACATAGCAGCTGAGATTGTGAATAGGTATGTATATTTACTGAGGTAGAAAAATGTCCACAACATGTTTAGGGAAAAAGAAGACAACGTAGCATGCATATTGTCATTATAGTTACCATCTTCTTAGCATTTACTCTGTACCAGACACTGTATTAAGCATTCAAAATAGCCTTAGTAACTTTTTGAAGTAGCTGCTATTATTGTCTGCATTTAATAGATGAAGAATGTGAGTTACAAAAACTTGGCTCAAGTTTTCAACAAAAGTAAAAAAAAAAATCAGACAGGCAATAGTTAAAAGAAAAAAGAAGTCATGTTTTGAGGTTCCAAGTGTACAAGAATTTTGAGGGGGCACTGTTCAGCCCAGTGCATCTGTAATTGCTAATTAGTACAATATAATTAAATTAAATTAAGTTAAAAGTTTTTAAATTAAATTAAAATTGTTCGTCAAAAAATTTTTAATTAACCATAATCCAATAAGGTAAAGAAAAGGAATTAAAAAGCCAGTTTGAATATTGACTCTGCCATAAAACAGTATGTGACAATGGAACAAGTCCATCATTTCTCTGGAACTAGCTTTTCAATTCTATGTAAATTTAGGAGATTGAATGAACAGGCCTTAAATTCTCTCAGTTCTTTTTTTTTTTAATTTACGTTTCCAAGGAGTATTTATTTATTTATTTCATATGTTTTTATTAGTGAATATTCAGAGTACATGATGTTTACTTTCACTTTAGGGAATGGGTAGATGTACTTTATATATCTTGCTTCTTTTCATTACCCTTCCTCTCCCCACCTATCTCCCACTTTCCATCTCTAGATCCTCATTCACTATTTTCATTATTATTATTTTAGTTCATGTTGGCAACATATAAAAATTACATTCATTAGCCCAGTGAGGTTGTGCACTCCTGTAACCCCAGCACTCAGGAGGCTGAGGCAAGATCTATCTGTTTCTTTTTATCAATTTTGTATTTTGCTCTTTATTTATATTTTGGAAAACTCAGTGACCTTCAGATCATGTATTTATTAATCTTTCACTAGATTTTAATTGAGCATCTCTGGAGCCAGGGCCTGCACTAGGACTAGGAGATAAGTGGTGAATGAAGGCATTCAAATATCTCCTCTTACGGAGTTTACACTCTAGATAGAAAATATAAATATTGAACAAACTCCACAAATAACCACACTTTTGTTGACTCTGACAAAGAAAAGTACAGATTACCACAGGACTAACAGGGAGAACTCCTGTTATGGTCTGTGTTTGGATGACCCCCCAAAGCCTCATGCATTCATGGAGGCATGCCTCAAGAGTTTGTGAATGGTCCAATGCCGGGATTATGGGTGTGAGTGCTACATCCAAGTGGGTGCAGCCTACATAAAATATAAAGGACAGAAAGAATCTTCTGTCCATGCTCATTCCCTTTTGCTTTTGTTTGTGCTGTTTTCTACCACCATGAACTGTTGCCCTCTGCCATGTGCCACTTTGCCTTGGAGCCAGCTGATTATGGACTGAAACTTCCACAAACCATGAGCTAAATAAACCTTTCCTTCTTTTACTTTGAGTTTCAGGTATTTTGTCTCAGCAACAAGAGAAAAGTAACCAGAATACCTCCCTTGTGTTAAGAGGTGTTCAGAGGGCGAGGATTTAGCTCAGGGGCATAAGCACCTGCCTGGCAAGCACAAAGTCATGAGTTCGATCCCCAGTACAAAAAAAAAAAAAAGATGTGTTTAGAAAGCAACAACCAAGCAAAAGATAGAGGCTTATTCTGCCCTAATTTGCAATGATAGCAATGCAAGTAGTAAACAGTAGCATTGAACCACCACACCCTCTGACATTTCCAATACCCATGAAATCTAGTAGCAGTGTTTGTTCCTGTTATTCATTACACATTACTAAATGTTTCAACAATTTATAAGTCAGTTAGTTCTGTAAACACAAGGAAATGGCTGTGGTACAAAAGTCTCTCAGATGGTACATCAAATAGATGGCTTCTAATCCAACGTCACTGACATGGTATGAAACCTTCCCCTAAAGATTTACTTTTCTTAACTGGGAAACATAATTTTTCTCTTACTCTCATATTCAATCTGAACTCTCTAAAACCCCATTTTGCAGAGTTCCAAGGCAATGCCCCCAAACTCTTCCCACTGTTTCTTGGGCAAAATCATTCTGTACTTTCCATGGTGCCTGTGAGGTTCCTGGAATGGCCAAAGGGGGATTGGGTAAAAATAAATAAATGGGAACTTGGGGCTAGATTGAGGTCTTCTAAAAGGAAGAGAATGACCACAGTTCAACAACAGACAGTTCACATCCCAACACTGACTTTAACAAGTATGTTTTGGACTGGGGATATAGCTCAGCGGTATTGTACTGCCTGGCAAGTACAAGGTCCTGAGTTTGATTCCTGGTACAAAAAAAAAATGCAGTCTATCTCCAAGTCAGGTGCAACCTCTCTACTTTTTTCATTGAAATATTTCCTGAACTCATTTTAGAGAAAGGGAGATAAGCACCTTGAAATCAGAGATAAAATCTTTCTACTTCTGTTTTCCCAAAGGATTACCCCAAGGCTGCACAACTAGACAGACAAATAATCACATTTCCCTCTGTGCAGTGTTAAAGCATTTGAAAGGCAATGTGGGTGAAATAGTTCAAATCAGATTATTAAACTGTTCTGTGCCTGTTTTTCTCAAGTGTTAAATGGTAATAACTACTTCATAAAGTCTCTGCAAGAGTCAGACAAGATGAGCTCTTTAAAACACTTAACAGTACCTGGCACACAATAAAAAATCACTGGTTATTATTAGTATCAGTAGTAGGAGTAGGAGTAGGAGTAATAATTGATACAAGGTCTCACTATGTAGTTCAAGCTGGCCTTGGACTCTTTATGTTGCCCACGCTAGCCTCAAACTTGCAGTGATCCTCCTGCTCAGCCTTCTGAATGCTAGGACTACAGGTATGCACCACCACACACCACCATGCTCACTGCTGTTATTATTGCTGGGCTAGGCCACAAGCACATCATTCTAAAGCATATAAAAAGGCTGGGCATAGTGACACATGCCTTTAATTCTGGCATTCAGAAGGCTGACGCAGAAGAATCACTGCAAATTCAAGACTTGTGGGCTACATAATGAGTCCAAGGTCAACCTGAACTATATAGCAAGACCCTGTCTCCAAAATAATAATAATAATAATAATAATAATAATAATAATAATAATAAAGGTAAAAAACTACTAAGGATAACAAAGTGGCAACCTGAATCTCAGACTACTGTTTACATTTATTTAAATTGCCATTAATTCATTTCCTCTTAATTTTGAGTAATTTAGGAGAGAGGAGCTGGATGTGGTATGCATGCCTGTAAAAGAAAGAAAGAAAGAAAGAAAGAAAGAAAGAAAGAAAGAAAGAAAGAAAAGAAAAGAAAGGCGAGGTTTATAGAGTAGTAAAGAATTCCCTTTTTTTTTCTATATAGTTTCAGAGGACATCTTCCTAAGAAATTTCAAGGGAAATCTTAACTATATGTAATTTTTACCATGCCACTGAACTAAATCCCTGGCCCAAGAATAGAAAATTTCATACAGTTTCCAGAGAACTTTTTAAAAGAAACAAAAAAAGAGAAGGAACACTTCTTAGTTCATTTTATGAAGGTAGCATAATTATGATACCACATCAAACAAAAATAGTAAAATAAAGAAATATTGCATGTTAAGTCCATTTATGAATAGATGGATTTTTTTAACTTTTTTTTTTTTTTTAAGATAGAGTCTTGTGTAGTTTTGGCTGGTCTTGAGTTTACTACATAGCCCAAACTGACTTCGAACTCATGGCAATCCTCTTGCCTCAGCCTCCCTAGTGCTGGGATTAGAGGCATGTGCCACTATGCCTGGCTATCTTTTTTTATTTAAACTGAATCTAGTAATGTATAAATAAATCTCAGCATGACCAAATTAATTTTATATTAGGACTCCAAAGTGGGTTTAATGTGGAAAATGAATTAACTTACTTTACCACATTAACAGGTTAAAGGAAATAAACTACATATGATTATAAAAATGCAAAATTCATTTATAATTTTAAAATAAAAGAAAACAGAAAGGAACCTTCTGAATCTAATAAGGGACATCTATAATACCACATATAATTATAAAATGTTGAAAGTATTCTCTTTGTTGAAGAATTAGCAAGATGTTTTTGTTTTATTAAACATTGTATAGAGATCCTAGCCAGTCCAATAAGACAAGAATAACAATTAAAAGTTACAAGAATTGGAAAGGAAGAGAAAAAAACAGTAGTTATTTATGGACATATTTATGCAGACAATTTAAAATGATATAGGTGAATTACTATCTTTAGGGACATAAGATTTATGAATTATAAAATCAGTTTATAAAAGTCTATTGCAAGAAAAAAATCTATTGCATTTCTTTGTAACAGCTAATATATATCACTTATACAAAAATACTGTTTACAATAGCGACAAAAACCAAAAAATACCTAGGATTCAATTTAACAAAGATTGTACAGCTCTAAGAAGAAACTTTGAAAAGGGTGAGAGGTGAAAATATCAAAGTGTGGGGCCAGGGATTTAGCTCAGTGGCTCAGGCACTTGCCTGGTAAACGTGAGGTCATGAATTTGATCCCCAGTACCAAAAAAAAAAAAAAAAAATCAAAGTGATCAAAGTGTGCTATGTGTATGCACAAATCTACCAAAATGAAACCCATTTAATTTGTTTAAACAATATTCATTAATAAAAAAGGATGTGAGGAAAAAACTATTGAAAATCACTGAAGAATACCTACATAAATGTTGATATATAAAGAGATATTATAAAGATAACATTTCTCCTCAGACTGCGTCAAGATGTTTCAATAAAAATCCCAACAGCCTTTTTTGTGGAATCTTACAGTTTCCATCATTTATGTAGAAGAGGAGGAAAAGATCAGTGATGGCCAAGGCAGTCCAGAAAAACAAAGTGGAAGAACTTGCCTACCAAATATCAAAATCTGTAGTTATAGTAATTAAGATAATGTTTAAGACAAATCCATCAATGAAAAAGAATAAATAGCTCAGAAACAAACTCAACTTGGAAACTTGATGGAAACTTGATTTATGACCAAGATAGCATTACTAAAAAGAAAAAATAAGACTTTCATATGAAGTGTCAGAGAGTTGTAATGATATGGGGAAAATGATAAGCTTTTTGCTTTAGGCTAGATGCAAAAACTGATTCCAAATTGACAGAACATTTAAAGATGACGAATTCTAAATAGACATTTAATAATATTGTGAAACTCTTAATATTTTAATGTGTAATATTACCCTAGTTAGATTTTTAAAATAGTTCTTATATTTAAAATTTCCATAAATTAATGGGCAAAATATTATACTTCAGGGGGAATATTGGGTGGAAGGGTAACTGAAACAAGCTTTGCACACTGTTGAAATTTAGCAAAGGGAAAGGAGAAGTATACTGTACTATTTTCTCAGTTGGGATGGTGGCACATTCCTGTGATCCCAGCACTGGGGAGACTGAGCAGGAAAGATCCCAAATTCAAGCCTAGCCTTCCCAATTTAGCAACTTAGTAAGAAGCTGTTTCAAAAGAAAAAAATTAAAGAGCTGAAGATATAGCTCAGGGTAAAAGCCCTGGGTTCAATTAGCTTACCAGACTGGGGGGTGGGGGGGTGGGATTCCTATGTGAATAACAGAACTACAAACCTAACCAGGTGTGGTGGTGCACGCTGTAATCCCAGCACTCAGAAAGTTGAGGCAGGAGGATCACTGCAGTTGAGGGCAGCTTGGGCTACAAAGCGAGCTCAAGGCCAGCCAGAATCGCATAGTTAGACTCTTGTCTCAAAAAGACGAAAACAAAACAAACAAAAAAAAAACCCTACAAACCTTTTAGAAGACAACATAGGACAGTATCTTTAGGACCACGGGGTACAGAAAGAGAATACAGACAGAAGGAAGAGAAGCGCTTCAAGCGGCGGGCGCAGGCGCGGGAGTGGGATTGGCCCCGCGGCTGAGGCAGGCTCCGCCTCCCTCCCGTCCCAGGGGACCACGCCCAGGGCCGCAGCGGCGGTGGCCGGAGGTGATGAGGCGGTGCAGGTGCCAAGACGATGTGGTTTCCAGTTACAACACTGAGCTCACAGCAGATGGAGGAGCGGCCGCAGAAGCACATGACATCAACCTCGCCTCTCAGTTTAGCAGCCCCGAAGGACACCAACCAACTGGGTGCTGACACAGAAACTCACCGAGGCTCTGAAGCCCTGTGAGGTTTTGAAGAGGAAGAACTGCAGGGCAAAATTTTAATTTTGGGAAAATTAAATAACCTGTTGAAAGAGTGGATACGAGAAATCAATGAAAGCAGGAATCTTCCACAATCTGTAATTGAAAATGTTAGAGGAAGAATTTTTACATTTGGATCTTACAGACTATGAGTACATACAAAAGGCACAGATAATTGATGCATTATGTGTTGCACTGAGACATGTTGATCGAAGTGACTTTTTCACCTCATTCTATGATAAATTGGAAGAAATAAAAGATTTAAGAGCTGTTGAAGAGGCATTTGACCCAGGCATCAAACTGTTTTGATGGGATAGAGACTGATATTTTGTTTGCAAGATTAGCACTGCAGACTATTCCAGAAGATTTGGATCTACAAGATGACAGTCTGCTTAAAAATTCAGATATAAAATGCATAAGAAGTCTTAATGGTTGCAGACTGATGAAATTTTACATCTAGTACCAAACACTGACAACTTCAGGTTAATTCTAAGTTCTATCAAACTGTCAGCCAAATACCACAACATCTATTCCAATATATTATGTTTCCTTGGTGGTGTTTCCTGGGCTGTGCTAGTAGCACGAACTTGCCAGCTTTACATAAATGCAATAACATCAACTCTTATACATAAATTTTTCTTGGTGTTTTCTAAATGGTATGCGTTTAGATTATATTAAAATTTTATTGTAGACACTGAAAAAAATATTGATAATTTAATGACATTAAGATTAAAACTTTTAGCCAGTAGTCCCAGCCCTTGGGAGGCAGAGGCAGGAGGATTGCTATGAGTTCAAAGCCAGCCTGGGCTGCAAATTGAGTTCTAGGCCAGACTGAACTGCATAGTGAAACCCTGTCTCAAAAATAACAACAAGTAAAAAATTAAAATAAAAATTTAAATCTAGATTTTTGATACTTTGGTAAAGGGCAAGCCAAAAACTGGCAGCAAATATTTACAACATTTATAACCAAGAAGGGATTAATATACAAGCTACTAGTGAATTTTAAAAGGACATGGAAAGTGGGGAAAAGACATGAACTAGAGTATCACAAAAAAGAAAATTAAAATACCATAAAATATAAAGGAAACAATCTATTAAGATGACACAAGTTAAATCTATGATAAGATACTGCTTTATATCAGATGGGATATACATATATACATCAATATATCTATCTATCTAGATAGATAGATAGATAGATAGATAATATAGAAGAACAATAATTCACATCCACTCCCCTCTGGTGTTAAATTAATAAAATGAACTTGTGAAACATTCAGAAATTGAACATGCACATACCTTAGAACCCATCAATTCGAAACTCACCAGACATTCTCCCACATATACATAGTAACCACTTCATGTGTGCCCAGGAGACTTACAGAAAAATGTTCAGGGAAGCATTGTTCTTAATAGTCCAAACTGGGAACAACTCACATTACTACAGTAAAATATGGATAAATAAATTGAATGTGATGTTTGCTGTGGGGTCTTCGTATATGACCTTTATTATGTTACAGTACTTTCCTTCTATTCCTAGTACACAGTGTGTTTTTATCCTGAAAGAGTATTAGATTTTGTTAAATGGTCTTTCTGCATCAATTGAGATGATCCAATTATGGTATTTTTGAATGAGTTTTTCTTTCAACACTCCGGCTTTCCAAGTTTCTGATGTGAAATCTGCTAATATTTTTATTGAGGATTGTTGTAGAGATGAGTCATTTCTCAGTGGTTCCAAGTTCCTCTCTGTATTGTTTGGCTCTTGAAAGTTTGATTATATGTTTTTATGTGAATCTCTTTGAGTTCATTTTACATGGAATTCACTGTTTCCTTGGATATTTGTATTATGTCTTTCATCAAATTTTGAAAGTGTCAGCCGTTATTTCTTCAACTACTTTCTGTCCTTTCATCTTTCTCCTTCTTCTCATTTTAGGACTTCACAGTGCATATGTTGTTCTGCTTGATGGAGCCCTATTGTCCCACAGGCTCTGTTTATTTTTCTTTGATCTTTTTTCTTTCTGTTATTCAGACATGGTCTTTTCCCATGGCCCTAGCTTCAAGTTTGCTAATTCTTTCAAATACCCACTCCAGGCAGGTTTTGGTTTCTGTTTAGGTTTCCTATGTCTTAGTTGATATTTCCTTTTGTTTATATATTGTTTTCTTGACTTTTTAGTTCTTTGAGCATCTTAAAGACAAATGTTT
The DNA here is from genome assembly GCA_004027295.1 of Dolichotis patagonum. Lineage (NCBI taxonomy): Eukaryota > Metazoa > Chordata > Mammalia > Rodentia > Caviidae > Dolichotis > Dolichotis patagonum. The sequence continues at coordinate 13,042 of PVJX010016816.1, forward strand.
TAATGTCTTTGTCTAGTAGATCTGCCATCAAATCTTTTTCAAAGACAGTTTCTGTTGATTTATTATTTTCTCTTTTTTTGGGGGGGGGGGATTTTGTTTTGTTTTGTGTTCTTGAGATAGAATCTTGCTATGTAACCCAGACTGGCCTCAAAATCATTGTAATTATCATGCCTTATCCTCCCGAGTGCTGGGATTACAGGCATGTGCCATCATGTCCAGCCTATTATTTTCTTTTGAATGTACCATACTTTTCTGTTTCTTTGTTGACTTGATATCTTTTTAATGTAATGATATGGTAACTCTGAAAATCAAGTTCTCTCCTTTCCCCAGTGTTTGCTGCATCTTTTATGTATGTATGCATACATAGTCACTTTCTAACTATCACCATATATGTAGTTTTTATTGTCCTAGTCTTTGATGTATAGCTCCTGCAGAAGAATAAGAAAACATGAAGGGAGTAAAAAAGAAGGGGGAACATTGGCCCTTTAAGTCCCCTAGAAGTCATTTTGGCTGGGGAACCTAAAACACTGGGGGAAGATATAATCATGACTCCCAGACTCTGCATCTATGCAATCTGGATAGCCAAAAGCAATCAGACCACAAGTTTCCAACATTTGGAGGACAAAGTCCTTTGTGCCCACTCTGGCTCCTACAAGCTTTGTACCATCCTCTTCAAGAACAAACTGTGCACTGCTTCCTAGCAGAGGGCCGAGGTTGGGGGATGAGTAACTGTAACTGTGCTAAGAAATGAAACAACAAACCCTGAGATTAATCATACTTTACCCTTCAAACCTTCCCCTGGAAGTTAGAACCCTTCAGACACCAGAGTCCCAGAACAATTATAAATTTTGCCAGTGCAATTCTCATCTAAGTGGAGAGATAGACTTCTGATGCTTCCAAATCTGGGAAGATTCTTCCCAGAATCTTCTCCTGGCTGATTTCTTTTAAAGAAATAATAATTTTTATTGCTCACTTATATTCCATTACTTAAACAGGATTATATTGTATGTTTATGAATGCTAATAAGCATTCAAGCTAAGGTTTTCCTTAGGAGTTTAATGTATTGTCTGTTTTCTTTCCTTTCTACTTTGTTGCACCCCTCCAACACCTCATCCCATCCCCTATATCACTCAAACTTAAGATTTTGCTCCCTTCTCCTGACTCTATTTTCAAATGCTTTATCTATCCAAAGGACTTACTTGTTGAGCCATATGATGCATTAGAATTTAGAAAATATTCACATCTGTGAAGTGCTGCAGTTTTCAAGGTAGCTACATGATCTTATTTGATCTTCTTATTTTTTTTTTTATTTAAAAGAGAATAAAACAAAAGGGGGCAGTACAGAGCAGATAAGAACAGGACAACATAGGCAACACAGTACTTTACATTAAGTCAACTGGACATCAACAGTATCTAACACCATATCTCTTACTCTGCTATAGTTGAGCATAGTTTCAATTACAATAATATCAAACATAACACAATAGTATAAGGCCATGCATATAGTGAAAGAATTATAGGGCTTTCTGAATCGAATAACAGAAAATGATCAATGGGTACTATAATATCTCATTTTTGATAAAAAAGAAAAAAATTTGTTTGAACTATCACACATATTCCAATTCCAATAAGACACAATGTGGTAGATAGAG
>PVJX010016816.1:14793-28932 GCA_004027295.1 Dolichotis patagonum
TCAAACAAAACAGGATAACACCATTCCAACTGATGATTTAAAACTTTGAAAGACTTCGAAGCTATGAGATGGGGCCTCATGCTTACCATAAAGTCTTATATATTCTTATCAAATCTCATATTAGGGAGATTATATGGTATTTACCCTTGTGAGTTTGGTTTATTTCACTTAAGAGAATGGTCTCAAGTCATGTCCATTTATTTATAAATATCTCGATGTGATCATTCTTTATAGCTGAGTAGTACTCCATTGTATAAAAATGCCACAATTTTTTTATCCATTCCTCAGTTGACAGGCACTTAGGTTGTTTCCAAGATCTGGCTATTACAAATTGTGCTGCTATAAACATGGGTGCACATAAATCACTGTGGTACGATGTTTTCAGTTCTTCTGGGAATATGCCTAGAAGCGGAATAGCTGGGTCAAATGGGACTTCCATACACAGCTTTTTGAGGAATCTCCAGACTGACCTCCACAGTGGCTGCACCAGTCTACACTCCCACCAACAGTGCAGAAGAGTTCCTTTTTCCCCACAGCCTCTCCAACACTTGTTGTTGGTAGTGTGTTCTATCTTGGCCATTCTTTCTGGAGTGAGATGGAATCTCAGTGTGGTTTTAATTTGCATTTCTCTCATGACTAATGATGATGAACATTTTTTCATGTATTTATTTGAAAAATATGGAACGCTTCACGAATTTGCGTGTCATCCTTGCGCAGGGGCCATGCTAATCTTCTCTGTATCGTTCCAATTTTAGTATATGTGCTGCCGAAGCGAGGACTTATTTGATCTTCTTTTCAGCCCAGTGTGGTAAGTTAGATAAGATAGTGGGGTTCAGACAGTTTATGTGATTTGCCCAGTATCACAGGGGGAAATTAGCAAAGCTTGAACTGGAATCCAGATCTCTGAATTTTTAAAAATGGTTTTGAAGAGGAAACCCACTGCTTCACCCCTGCTACACTAAGCTATATCTCCAACCCATCTTGACTGTTTATTTACTTTTCTTTCTAGTTGCCCTTGTCCAGGATAACTCTGAACACACAGTTTGGCTTGACTGAAAGCAAAGGGAAAGCAAAGGTATAAACCACCAATAAGAAATTGGTCTCTAAAATAATATAAATCAATGAGTGTTAGGTCCCTACCTACTCTTTTACTACTAAACCCACAAAAGCCATGAAAATAGATACTTTTGATAGGGCCCTGAATCAAGCTGTGTTTTTCTGCACAGCCTCTAAGCTTCAATCACCAAGGTGTCATAAATTATGACCTTATAAATTCTAGCTGATTCAAGAAAAAACCAAGAGAGTAAGGAGGAGAGCCACAGCCTAATAGTTTAAAGAGTCAGCAGAAAAACAACTCCTTCAACTCGTAAAAATTTACATAGAAATTTTAAAACTGTGAGACTAATATTGAAAGACTCCAAGGAGAGTTTACTAATAAGGCAAGCAGACCTCAGCAATCTGCCTATTTAGGGCTTCACTGCTCTACCAGCTGCTCCTTAAGCCCACCCAGAATTTCTGAAAGAAAATGAATTAAATCCTGCCAACAGGATTTGTATGTCTAGGTTAACTAGTAGGCTTAAGTTTCACTTTGTCTCGTGGGGTTCATTCTGAATTAAATTCTCATTAAATTCTGCCTATGGAATATCCTCAGTACAACCACTTCCCTTCCATCCTCTTCAAACCTCATTGTCGACACCAATTTCAATTTTAAAGACTGGGAAGATATACAAGGAGACTAACCACAAAACTTGTGGCCATCAGGATAACTCTGAACACACAGTCTTGCTTGACTGAAAGCAAAGGGATAAGATTGGGAAGGCAGCTTCTGGGAGCTTCTCAGGTCTTTAAAATATCTCACAGCAGCACTCCTTGCCTCTCCTACCCAAGGACAGGGAAGACGCTCTACTCCGGCTTCCCCTAGCAAGGCTGATTAAGGGCATAGTCACTTGGACTGTAAGTAGGAGAAAACTATTTTCCTTTTCTTCTGCTGCCTTCAGAGATTCTATTTGCTTCTCTAGATTTAAGCTTTAAATGAGCTGGGCTGCTAAAGAGCCCTTTTATACAAGAAAATTACTTTTTACTTTGGCTTCTTTTGTAATATCTGTTTTCCTAGTCTGCTTACTGCTGCTTTTCATCTGATGAAATGTTTCCTCTTTTCATGAGTCTTCCTGTCTGTGAGATAGAGTGAAGCTTGAAATGATGTTTGTAGTATGACTACCTGTTTTCCTGTTCTTATATTTGATATTTCAAATGAAGCAACAAACCTTCCTCTGCAGCAAGGTGGAAACAAAATTCCTTGACCTCTACTCTTCAGTGGGAATTATATGAATTCAGTTGGCAACTTTAATATGCTTCCAGAATGAGGAAAGAACTTCTTGGTCATCCTTCATTTTCTGGAAATTTACACAGATCTATTTGATTAATGTATAAAGGACAGAGTAAAGAGGAGGGTAGTATAAAGGAAACTAGTTGCTTTGTATTTCACTTTACCCTGATTTTTTCATTTTATAGCAATAAAATAAATTGTTCAGAGAAAGAAATATTCCTAAAATTCAACCCTGACCCGGAGTTACATTTTAGTGTTTCTATAGCTGTCATCACAAAATTGCTCATAGTATGATTTCTAATGGCTCTTACAGAGAGGAATTTAGCATTTGGGAATTAGTCTGCTGTGTAGCCTGGCTTCATTTCATATTTATTAAAACAAAAACAGATTACCAAATTTCCATTTATTATAAACCCTCCTTTGTCTTTCTAAGTGTTTGGTGTTTCAGAATGGATGCCCAGGGGCCAGGGATTTAGCTCAGTGGCACAGTGCCTGCCTGGCAAGTATGAGGTCCTGAGTTTCATTCCCAGTAACCCTCCCCCCCCCAAAAAAAAGAATGGAGGCCCATTTTGACACTAATGCCCATCAGCAAAAGCTTGAGTTAATGTCTTTATTTGTGGATGAGTTTGCTTTGTCTCTGTGACACTGGACATCTGTTCTTTATAGAGGTTCCAGGAGGCTAAACTAATGGCATCATGGAATCATCTTTGATTTTGTTTGGTTATTTGGGGTACTTTCATGAAATCAAGAAATCCTGATTCACTAAAAAAATAATTTCATAAGTATATGTATTGAAAGCTTTTTCTGCTTTCTTCAAATAAAACTAATTTACACATATTGTGAAGGTTTGCTCATCTGAATTTCTTTGGTTCTGATTTGATCCTTTCCAGGAAAAAATTTCACCTAACATCATAATCTCTAACCTTTCCTTTGATATGAACTTGTTGGAAGCTATAGAAGATCATTGGCTCAGATTTGGTGGGTGTGGGAGGTGAGGCAAGGTCTCCCTACTGTAGTTCAGGCTGGTCTTAAATTCACTATACAGCCCAGACTGACCCCAAACTCATGGTAAGCTGCCTTCCTCATTCTCCCACGTAATGGGATTTACAGGCATGTGCCATCACACCTGGCTGTTGGCTCAAAATTTGGCTATGATTGATGGGCTATAGAATGTACCATATGTAAAAGGAACTCAGAAAATCAAAAGACAGCATGATTACTGGGGCAAAAAAGGGGGAGAGATATTATTTCTAAAGAGCAAGACCAAAATTAGTATAGTACCTGCTAAGGTCTTTGTGGAGTGATGACAGATAAAGCAGGCTGATGGAAATGATGTCAAGAAATTTAAAGAACTCCTTTCAGCTAGTCCTACCAGCATCATGAATTATACTCCTTTTTTTGTTTTTTTTAAGGCAGTCTTGCTCTGTAATCAGGCTAACCTCAAATTCACAGCAATTTTCCTGTCTTAACCTCCTGGTTGTTGGGATTACAAGAATGCACCATTATGCCCAGCCATACGTCTTCTTGGACACAAAGAGTATAGTGAAACAGGAGACCAACTTTATACTGAGAAAAGCAGCTTCCAGGAAAATTCTTGCCTTTATTTCTTGAGAAGGGCCACAGCCTTCTCTCAGATTCTGCCATATGGTTCTTGGTTTCCGAAGGGTCCTAAAGCAGGCTGTTTATAAACCAGCTGGGTGTGGTGGTACATACCTATAATCCCAGCACTCAGGAGGATTTCCAGTTAGAGACCAGCCTGAGCTACAAAGTGAGTTCAAGGCCACCCTGAAATGCATACTGAAACCCTGTCTCAAAAAAACATAAGGGGAAAAAAAAAGGATCCAAACCACTTGAGGATATAGGAAAAAAACAGGCTCAAGCTCAATTTCTGTTATACCAGTCAGTGGCGGTAAACCTTGGCACTTGTGCCTCAGTGAGTTGTTTATACCACTGAAAGCTCTAAAATGTTCCCTATCACTGTCCTATACTCTCACTCTCATAAAGACTTAGGTGACAGATGTGTGAGATTTTCCCAAAAAAACTAAGCAAGCAAATGATGAGGTGTCCCTCAATTCAATTCTGACATTTTCTACTTGAAGATGGTGTCAGACCCCACAGATTGAGGGCACAGTCCTTCAGACTGTCTGCCACTCCTTCAGAAGCCAACTACAAACTCCACCTAGTTTTATCTGTGCATCTGATCAGCACTTATAAATTGAGGCTTTCACAGTCCCCTCCTCAGGTCCAATTAATTTTCTAGAGCAACTCACAGAACTCAGGGAAACATGTTTACCATATTCCCATAAAGAATATTACAAGCCAAGCATGGTGGCACACACCTGTAATCTCAGTACTCTGGTGAATAAGGCAGGAAGATTGCAAACTCAAGGTCAACCTGACCCTATCTCAAAAAAAAATGATATTACAAAGGATTTCTTGAAACCAAATGAAGAAATGCATAGGGCAAGAATTGGGGTACAAGGGCTTCTATGTTGTCTCCCAGTGTTTCAGCCTCCAGGAACCTCCACATGATCAGCTATCTAAATGCTCTCTGAACTTGTCCTTTAGGGACGTTATGGGAGGTTATTACATAGGCTTGATTGATTAAATCATTGGCCAACTTAACCTTTAGCTATTTTCTCTCTCCCTGGAGATTAAAGGTAGAACTGGAAGTCCCAGCCCCTAATCCTGCCTTGGTCCATCCTTTACTACCCTCTATTCTGCCAGTCATCAGTAAACTCATTAGCATATAAAAAGATATTTATTACCCTGTTGATTCCAAGGACTTTATGAATTGTATGTCTGGAAATGGACAGAAAGACCAAATATTCTTTTTACTTCACACCATCAATTATAACATTATTCAATTTAGCATCTATTAGGCATAGTAAATGAACTATTCAAGTCAACTACAGCAGCCAAAGTTTGTATGTATAAATGCTACCCAAGAGATCAAATAATTTTATTGTTAAAGAAAAAGTATTCTGATACTTGTTTAAATGGAAAAGAAGACTTTATTCAAGATTTTTGCAGTAGGGGAGATAAATTGTGCTCAACTCTGTATACAGCAAAGGTAACTGGGGTGTAGGGGAGACAATGATGGAAAATTGCTAGAGGAAATATCAAGGATAGAGGGGGATTCATGCCTAACTAACCTAAGGGGATACTTGCTAAAGGCATAAATATCAAAAGTGGGAGATGAGGAACTTGATTAGCTATCAACAGTGGTGTGATTCACTAAACTGACTTAGCAAGAACAGTGCTAAAACAGACCAAAGGCAGGACTGTAGGTCAAAATCAAGGCCTAGTTGAAAAGAGTACTCAGTTGAACCTAACTAAAGTTTGGTCAAGGAGAGTCTGTCTGTATCTATAAGTTTTCGCCTCTTCTCCTATTTTCCCATCCTGCTGCCTCAACCGCACCACCTACAAAGGTCTCTATTTCCCTCAGTCAGCCCCTTGCCTTATACTTCCCAGACCTTCCTCTTTATTGAAAAATGAGAACACCAGCCTCTCATGACTTCAGATTCAGGACCTCAACTCCAGAGACTTCTAGTCCGGATTTCTAGGGTCCGTTCACTCCCTAATAAAAGTGCCGGGGTCCTCTCTTACTTCGGAAAATTTGCATCCCAGATGTGGAGAGCCATCCCTAACAGCCCTAAGGGGAGAATTTGCAAGAAGGAAGAAAGTAAGCATAAATAGGTAGAAGAAGGTGATATTTGTGCCCAAAGTTTGCCAATGATTTATAGGTCTGTAGAGCTAAGAGAATCAAACTGAAGACCAAATAAAGACTATTTCAGGTCAAGGGAATGGCAAGTATAAAAGCCTTGGGATAGGAAAGAATTTGGCATATTCCATAGTCAGAAGTACAATATGTCTAGAATGTAATGATTTAGGAGAGTCTGTCAGGTGAGATCAGAGAGGTAGCAACACCTTGTAGGAAATGTGAATTTTGTTTCAAGAACAATAGTTTTAATCAGAGAGTAATGTGACTTGAATTATATTTTGGGAAAAAACCTTCTGTGGGGAATGAATACAATAAAATGAAGGCAAGGATGGCAATTAGGTGACATTCACTTGTCCAGTGACGCTGGCTCAGCTTAAGATAGCTGTAAGCTTTTGCTTAGTGGTTCAAGAGGGATTTTAAACCTCCAGGACCGGTCTAACCAAAGACAGAGAGCAAGAACAACCTCAGATGTTGGGATTAGATGTAGCAAAATAAACATGACATTCGTCAACCTCAAATGCTGATGAATTTCTCATGCTCAGTTGGCCTTATTTTTCTGTTTTCCCCACCTGTCATGACTGAAGATGATTAAAAGATCCCTCAGAATGTTGGGCTGTCCCAGAAGTGCCTTTTTTGGTCCCACTCACAAGGAGAGAGCCTTGAGAAAAGAGCCAGGGTACAAACAGAGTTTCTCCAGATCCTTTACATCAGTCCCTTGTTTCTTTTGGGGCGGGGTGTTTTTTTGTTTTTTGTTTTTGAAATTGGACTTCCCCGTGCAGTTCAGACTGGTCTTGAACTCACTATGTAGCCCAGGTTGGTCTTGAACTCAAGTCGATTCTCCTGCCTCAGCCTCCCAAGTGCTGGGGTTACAGGCCTACACCACCACCCGTGGCTCCTTGTTCCCTTTTGTATTCCCTACCCAACTTCATCAGAATTTGCCCTCCTAACTCCATGCCCCAAAGTTCTATGAGTCCTTCCTCCTTCTTCCTCTTTTCTCCTCAGAGCTCTACTTTTAGATAGAAAAATGAATCGTTATACTGTTACAAACTTAATTGTGTCTGAGATCATTAGTGGTCCCTAAGATATGCTGTGGACCCAGGTTACTAAGGGAAGATTGATTTCAAAGCAGAATATGACTTAAATCCTATTTCATAGCAACTTTGAACTCTCCCATGGAATTCAGATTAGAGAAAAACTCCCTGAAGAAAAACATTATTGATCACAGACTACCATGGCATGAATCTTCAGACAGAAGGATCTGGAAGACAGGCTTTCCACGGGACCTTGAAGAAATGGCAATCCAGGCCAGGTAGTTACTACTCTCCTTGCAGTCCTCAGGCAGGGGCTTCTTCTCAGAAAGAAGAGTAGAACCCAGAGGTAGGCTAGAGAAAAGTGGGTTTCAAAGAGGTAGATCTTAAGCAGGTTCCTAAGGAAGACAGATTTTGGAGAGGGAGATGGCAAACAGCCATGGCATTTTTGACAAGGTTAAAAAAAAAAAAAAGCCTTATTTGCAAACTGGAAATTATAAGTTCGCAATTCTGCCCTTATCTGTTCCTTATTCCTTCCAGGGCTGTGGAGAGTTATGCTGGGGTCAGCCTAGGCTCAGAGACAACAGCTGATTCTGATGCTGCTCTAGCTTGATTTTCCTCCCTTTATTCCTCCTCTAACCTGAGCAAGCTGGAGTCCACTTAGGAATGAGCAACAGTAAGGAAGTCACAAATCCTCTTGCAGGGGAGGAAGCCAAGTTTTATTCTGATTAAACAGAGTCATCCCACTCAGAAAGAATTAGAAACTGCATCTCAGCTTGGCTGTAAGTAATCACCCTACTCTCGGAAAACCTAAAGACATAGGAGCTCTGAACCCCTAGTAGACATTTCAAAGGGCACGAATCTTCTAAAAACAGATCAGACCAAAGTACAACTCACGTTGTCTTTTTTCTATTTTGAAAATGTTCTTAAATATAGAAAGTTTTACCTTCACTCAGAATTGTTCTTATTTATTACTATCTTTGTTTTACTTTTTATTTTTAAAAAATGCAAGCTGGGTATGGGGATTGTCATGATTTATGTCGGTGGCCCCCAGGCCTCATGTATTTGCATTGTACATTTGTGACTGGTTTATTGTCTAGTGCTTGGATTGATGGTGTCAGTGCTACACCCTCCTAGGGGGTGGAGCCAGGATGTGATGTAATGGTAGGAAGAAGGTGTGTCTCTCTCTTTTGCCGGTTTTTGCCTTGCTGTTTGCAGCCCATGAACTGCGACCCATCATGCCACCCTGCCGTGGAGCCAATAGAGTATGGACTAAAACCTCCAAAAACTGTAAGAAATAAACCTTTCCTTTCCCGACTTTGGGCATCAGGTATTTTGTCTCAGTGATGAGTAAAAAGTAACTAAGACAGGGATGCACATCCTGTAATCTCTGCATTATGGGAGGCTGAGGAAGGAAAATCAAAAATTCAAGCCCAGCTAAGGCAAATTAGCAAGACCTTATCTTAAAATAAAAAATAAAAAGAGTTAGGCCAAGATGAACGTAATTATTATGTATCAGGAACATATACTGATAAATAAAAGAAACTAGGGCTAGTGAGAAGGCTCTAGGTTCAATCCTCAGTGCCACACACACACACAAAAAGTAGATAAATTTGAAATTTCCTTATATGAGGCATGACAGTGCATGCCTGTAATCGTAACACTTGGGAGACCGAAGCAGGAAGATTATCATGAGTTCAAAACCATCTTAAACTACAAAGTGAGTTCAAGGCCAGCCCGGACTATACAGTGAGACCTTGTCTCAAAAAAAAAAAAAAAAGAAAGAAAGAAAGAAAGAAAGAAAGAAATTCCTTTTACCAAGAAATTTCTTCAATCCCCATCATCTTCTAATTTTTATCTTTTCCTCTGTACTTGTCTTTCTCCTCTCTTCTGACTGTTTTACTCTCCTTTCTTTAATTCTAAAATCTATGAGTTTAATATTTACATATCCCTCTACTAGTTTATTTTTTTAGAAAAGACTAATTTAAATTGATATTTATTTCATATGGCTCTCAATTTAAAGGTGCATATATGGTCCAAAAAACAAGCTTTCATCTCAATACAAAAGTTGTAGCTGGGCATTGTAGTCCATACCTGTAATCCTAGCACTTGGAAACTTGGCACAGGAAGATAGTAAGTTTGAGGTCAACCTTGGCTACACAGTGAGTTAATATCAGGCTGGGCTACCTAGCAGGATTCTACATGGAAAGAAAGAAGAAAGAGAGGAAGAGGGAGGGACAGGGAGAGGGGGAGAGAGAAAGAGAAAGAGTTGGATCAGGTGGTAGAGAAACAGGACTGTAATTCCAGCAAAGAGGCCAAGATAAGTGGATCATGAGCTCAAAGTCAGCCTGGATTATGTAGTGAGACTTGTCTCAAAAACAGAGGGGGAAAAAAAAAGAAGGAAAAAGTTTTGATTATTATATATCACTTTTATGTGACTTTTTTTTTTTAGACAGTGTCTTACTATGTAGCTCTGACTGTTTCATAATTGCTATGTAACCTAAGGTGGCTTCAAAGTCAATGATCCTCCTGCCTTAGTCTCCTACGTGTGCTGGAATCACAGGAATGAACCACCATGCCCAGTTTCTTGTATGACTTTTTTTTTTTTTTTGGATGCCAGGGATCAAACCCACTATCCTGCACTTGACAGGCAGGCATTTGTGCCACTGAGCCATATTCCTGGCCCTTGTATGACTTTTAAATTCTCTCTGAAGGCATGTCTAGAATTCAAACATATTTTAAGCAACTCACAACATTAAAATAAATTTGTGGAACTTTGAGGAAAAGCATTCAACTGTCTGTCACAATTCTGGTCATGTCAACCACAAATTAAAGTCATTTTTAAATTATAAAGCCCATCATTTAGACCACACCTCATTTTTTACCAAATAAATTATCAGAGTTGGCTGCAAATCATTGTCTATTTTTAGAAATCAGACATTCTCAGACAACAAATCCTTGCTATCAAAAGAAACATTCATCAAAATGTGTTACAGCGTCTCTGAAGTGAATACCCTTTTTTAGATTTACAATGAATCAGAATTAGAAAAGAATTTTAAAGTCTAATCCAAATCCTTTTCCCTAAGTGTAAAAAAAAATGCCTATTGAGAGAAACTGAGCTGTTGGAAGTTGCACAGTGAGTTAGTAGCAGGGCTGGATTAAGAACCCAGATTGCCAGATACTGGCCAATTCTTCTTCTCTTGCCCCATTAGTATGTCTGATGACGGGATCCCTGCTTAGATAGCCACACGTGATGTCTATAGGTACTCTCACTATTCTATAGCTCCTGATGAAACTTTACTAAGAGTACTTTAATGTTTCTCCCAGTCTACAAACTTCATAGCCACCATGGAACATTACCAGTGTCAGCTTTCTCAATCTTATAACCAGGGCTGGCTTCATCAGTGTGCAACTTGCCATGGGGGCCCAAGTTTAAAAAGCCTTAAACGGGGTTTAATATTCTCTTGCCACTTTCTTGAATTAATAAATTTTTAGTGAGCAGTCCTGCGTTTTCATTTTTACAGGTTCCAGTCATTGAGATATAAGTTACAAACTGGGTGATAGAAATGAGGAAGTTTCTTCTGATGCTCTTCTCCAGACTGCAGACAAAGCTTTCTTGTGGAAGCCAACTCTGTTTACATGTTTATTCAAAGGATGGTTTTCTTTAAGTGTCCTCATGGTTCCAGTTTTCCTTTGCATAATTTTTTGTTGAAGGAATGAGACAATTTTGCTTTGCAATCAAATACTAGCTTTTTATTAAAGACTGAAGTATGGCTGCCACCATTGTCAACTTAATAACAGCAGCAGAATTTCCTTAGTAGAACTCTGGACTAACCCTAAGGCAGACAAATCATTAGTAGTGACGAAAACCCACCTTAAACATGCAGCAAAAAAAAAAAAAAAGAAAGAAAAGAAACAAAGAAACAAAGAAAATGAAAAGCCAGATGAAAGTCAAACTTCTGCATCTTTATGTGGTAAGACTGAGATTCAGATTAGCAGTCAGGAGCCGGTTGAGAGGAACCCAGCTGGCCATGTTACTAAAATGAGGAGACAGTACAAGACAGCCCATGGGGGTCCTGACACCCAACAGGATCATTCCAAAGTAAAAAGTGAATGATCCCACTGAATACCAGAATCAAGAAACAAAGGAAAACTATGACCTCAGAACTACTGCAAAACTTCTTTCTCTGCCAGACAAAAGCCATGGAAATGAAAACACAATTTCCTCAGGAAAAAGTGAAATAAATGAGACAAAGGTACATTCCGAAATAAAGTATCCCTAAACAAATAACTTTTCTAAACTTGGCAAAAGATAAAAGAACTGGAGTCATTACTCCACACTTTAAAATCTTCATGAAGTACTGTAAAGAACTGGGGTCTGATGATCAATATGTTAAGAGAAAAAAACATTTGATAGGTAGGCATTTGTAGCTCAGTAATTGAGCACTTGTCTAGCATGTGCAAGGCTCTGGGTTCAATCCCCAGCACTGCCAAAATAAATAAGCTAAAGATAAATGCTATCAAAATCTGAGGATTACTTCTTTAAGGATTAGTATGCTCTGTAAAACATTTACTCATTTTATAGACAAGATTATAGTTGCTTAACATTATATCCTTGTTCCTTGTTCCACCTAAGTAGAATTTGTGAGTGTTGTACTGCTCAAGAGTTTCATAATTACTTCCTGGTGGGAAAAAAAAAAAGTGGAGAATCCCACCAACTCCCCAACCTCATTGTCGCAAACCATTCTCCATCCAGCTTTTTTAAATACTTGAGAATATGTCACGTAGCATCTAGTATTTTATTTCTATCATCCTTTTTATTACAAAGTAATATTATGTTTATAAAAAATTCAAATATCAAAGTACATAAAGTAAAAAGTGAAAGTATCTACCTCCTAACTTTAATTCCACTCCTAAGAAATAATTACTATTAAAAATTTTAACAGATACTCCTCTACAAATTTTCCTTTACATTTGTAAGTAAGCACATATTTTAGATTTTTTGGTATAATTTGTTTATAATATGAGATCACAATGTTTATATTCGTCGTCTTGTTTCCATGTTATTATTTCTTATTTTCTAAATCAGCACCTGGTCTACAACATAACTCTCCTCACTATAGAAATTGAACTACTCTCTACACAGAAGAAAACCAACACTGTCCCCTGCACTCATGTGTCTGTAATACTGGATAAACCCCACTGAAGTTGTAGAAACATAACATACGTAGATGTTTCCATTTTAGCTCTGAGTGGCTAGAAGCTGAGTTACTGTAAGCTTCGAGGGGCCAGAGACACAATTATGGATCCAGAAAAAGCTATAGCTCCTCTCCCCTGAAGAATCACATGTGCACTAAGCTTTGTAGACATTTTCAAGATTAAAAACTCTCTCTTGCTATCACTTGCCTTTCTTCCCAAGTGTATGCTTTGTTCCAAAGACTAATCAGAGGAGAACCTGCCTCCATCACTATAACCTACATGGTCTGCTGAAGTATGAGCAACTGCTCCTTCATGTTGGCCCCAGCTGAACACTTCTTGGCCTCTGCCCACTTTCTCCACATAGACAGATAAGCTTCACCATACCCGCTGGTCCCTGAGCATCAGTATGTAGGAGGGCTAGTGGAGGCCACCATTATAACCAACTAAGTCTGGTCACTTCCTCTTCTATGCCAGATTGCCAGCTTCACAGACACCCTAACTGCCCACACTGATGCCACTAGCAAAGCCCAGGGCAGTCTGTCAGACGACACCCAGAATGGTCTGCAGCTGACAGTATTCACTATTTTCAAGAAGCTTCTGCTACTTTCACTCCTTCAGTGCTGATCTCTCACTACATCTCCATCCCAATAGTGGTTAGTGATCCTCCATCCTTGGGAAATTGCAATCCTTTCTTTTGCTTTGTGGCCAAGCCCCTAAAGGATCAGGATATCGAGCTATACTCAATGCTAGACTTAAGGAGATGCCTTGGGTATACAGTCAGTGCCTTTGAGGTACTTCTCAGAGATGACCTGGACATTGTTATCTGCCATATTCCTCCTACCAGCCAGCTCCCACGTTAGCATTCATATGTGCATTCACACACATATGCACATCAGCAAGACTCCTGGGGAACCTACAACTCTCTATGCCTTCTTTTCCAGGCCTTTATCAGAGTCATTCACATTCATACATTTGTAAATCTCTCAACTCTTATTTTGTACAATATTAGTGACCTTCATAAAATCTTCCTTTGTTTAATAACTGTTTAACTTGCCCCAGCTGGACAGTGACTGGAAAATCAGAAATTAAGGATTTGCCATAGACTGAATGTTTATGCCCTCCTGAATTCACACATTGAAATACTAACCTCCAAAGCAATGATATTATGCACATCTATAATTCTAGTACTCAAGAGGCTGAAACAAGAGGATCAAAAATTCAAGGTTAGATTGGCTGTGAAGGGGCTGGGGATTTAGCTCAGTGGCATACGTACCTGCCTTGCAAGCATGTGGTCCTGAGTTCAATCCCAGGTACCAATAAAAAAAAAAAAAAGATTGGCTATGAAGTGAATTTAGGGCCAGGCTGGGCTACATAGGAAGAGCTTATCTCAAAACAAATAATCTAAAACAAAAATACAAAATGATATCAAGATTAGGAGGCTTTGGAAAGTGACTAGGTCATGGGGGCAGAGCTCGTATGAATGGGATTATACAGAAATAATCTTTTTTTTTTTTTTTGGTACCGGAGATCGAACTCATGACCGCGAGCTTGCAAGGCAGGCGCTTATGCCGCTGAGCTAAATCCCCAACCCCATATAGAAATAATCTTAACAAAAAGGCCTGACAGAGGCCTCTTCTGCCTCCTGTTCTGCCTTATAGGATTAGAATAGGAAGACAGCTACACAGGAGGAAGTGGGTTTGCACTTTGATCATAGACTCCCCCGCCTCCAGAACTGTTGCTTATCAATAAGCCTCCTACTCTAGGTTTTTTGTTAAAGAAGCCTGAGTGGACTTAGACGAGAGTTATACAATTTCAGAATAACAAAGTTCTGAGGTCTTTTATTCATTAAACAAGGCTTTATT
>PVJX010016816.1:29032-39767 GCA_004027295.1 Dolichotis patagonum
AAAAAAAAAAAAAAAAAAAAAAAAAAAAAAAAAAAAAAAAAAAAAAAAGAAAGAAATTCAGCTTAAATTGTAAGTACCAATTTAAATCAGATGATGAGTTTAAGAAGAACGGTCATCAGGAATATCACAGATCAAAGAACAGTTTTCACCACTACCAAGTAGAAAGATAAATTACTCTTAGAAACGATTACATAGTCATTGCTTTCAGAATCTGGATTAATAGCAGTGAGAGAGTTTGCCTGTAATTATGAAATTCCCAAATTCTGAAAACCATAAACCCTACTCCACTCCCCACTGCTTTAGATAATTCATTTGGCAACAAGATCTGAATTTACCAAAAGCCATATGGCAACAAAATCTTTCCTGAATTGATAGAAATCAATTAAGTCTTTATTTATCTTGTTTGTTATGAATATTCATGCCTTTTGCTGTGGAGGCATCAGTATTTTTCCTAGATCCATTACATACATAGGTATCACATTTTTAATTCACAAAATTCTGAAATCTAAAATATTCTAACCCCAAGATCCTAATATAACTAGGTATCATGTATCTGTATTATATTTAAAATACACATACCGTAGCCAGGCGTGGTGGCAGATGCCTGTAATCCCAGCACTTGGGAGGCTGAAGCAGGAGAAATACCACAAGTTTGAGGCCATCCTGGGCTACATAATGAGTCAAGGCCAACCTGAAGTACCAAGTGAGACCCTGTCTCAAAACAATAAAAAAATTAAATTTAATTAAATCAAAAATACACATACCTCAGCTCAGAATTGGTATCAGGTATACTGTTTCTTAGCCTTTTCCCAATCCCCAGATAAGATTAATTGCCCTGAGACTTCACTGTTTCTCACAACACTTTTTTCTTTTTTTAAGTTAAACCCTATGATTCCCTATGTGCCCCAAATTAATCTGGGAATTTGACCTGGTGACTTTCCTCCCTGCCCACCGTCTAGTGACTTGTGTTTATATTAGGCCAATGGCTGTTCTGATGGCAAAGCAATGAACATGGACTACGGCCATACTGTAGGTATCCAACCCCATGTGCACAGAGCTTTCCCCCTTTACTTATGAATCCCACTGCCCCTTAGATTTACGATGTTGAATTCAATTATTGATTCGACCATGTCATGCTCAGTCCATCCCTTAAGACCTGTTTCTGAGTCTCAGTGATCTTCCCCAAACTCAAGGAAATAGAATAACTTCACAGCCTACCTCCCAGTAATTGGCAGATCTCTTGAGTCTGCCTTCATCAGAGTGCCCCCGCTGCCCCAATCCATCCACTGATTCATTTCTGATTTGTTCTAATTAATACCCATTGTTGCTGGAGCTTTGCTTATTTGAAAAAAAGCCCTGTTTAGCAACAATTAGGATACCAGAGTTAAATATAAAGTGGCTTTTGGAAGAGATCAGAGCTACAAAATAAAATATATTTTTAAATTTTTTAATATTTTTAAATTTTATATAACTAAAATATTGTCTTTAATTTCAAATAATTATATTTTTTATTTGTATTCCAGGTATTATTATACCAAATCTTTAAGAATTCTAGCCACATGTGGTGGCACACACATGAAATCCCAGCACTCAGGAGGCTGAGGCAGGATCACTGCAAGTTCAAGGCCAGCCTGGGCTACATAGTAAGTTCAAGGTCAGCCTGAACTGCATAGCTACACTGGGTCTCAAAAAAAAAAGAAGAAGAAGCAGAAGAATTGTAAGCAGCATGGTATAATAGGAAATTTTAAAACATGATAACTATTCATAATGCAGATTTTTTTCCTTATGTTTGTTTGTTTGTTTGTTGTTTTGTGAGACAGGGTCATGGTAATGTAGTTCAGGCTGGTCGTGAACTCACTATGTAACCCAAGATGGCCTCAAATTTATGGTGATCCTCCTGCCTCAGCCTCTTTAGTGCTAGGTTTGTGGGTTTGCAGAAGTAAGCCCAAATTTTTCCCTTATCAAAACTGATTAGTCCTGGGCTGGGGATTTAGCTCAATGGCATAAGTGCCTTGCAAGCGCACAGTCATGAGTTTGATCCCTGGTACCAATTTAAAAAAAAAAAAAAAAACTGATCAGTCCTGATATTTGCCTCATTAGGCAATAACCCTTTTTGTAAAAGTAAATTTTACATCTGATAAATTAATGATAAATAGGTTGACAATGGTACAAATTATCTTTCTCAGATCACATTTGTTTTTCATTTTTGTTTCTTTTTTTTAAACTGGGGATTGAACTCAGGGTTTTGGGGGGTTTTTTCACTCAGTCACATCCCCAACCCATTTTTCATTCTTTCATTTTTGAGAAAGTCTCACTAAGTTGCCCAGGCTGGGCTCAAACTTGTGATCTTCCTAGCTCAGGATCATTAATATCTCTACCTGAAGGAACAATTAGTTACTTCATCAGTTAAAAGACGCCAAGAGAGCAAACATAATGGGTTTAGTCCAGTCCCTCACAAATCTTACAATCCAATCAAACAAATACCGGCAAAGTTTTTCTTAACATGCCAGATAGATTTTGTGGGCCACATGTGGTCTATTTATTTTGGGGTTTGGCGTATTTTTTGCGTTGGGTTGGGTTGGGTTTGGGGGGTGGGGTTGTTCTTTTTCTTGTTTTTGTTTTTTGAGATATCTCCTATGTAGTCCAGGCCAGCCTTAAACTATGTAACCCAGCCTGGCCTTGAACTCATGGTGATCACCCATCTCAGCCTCCCAAATACTGGGATTACAAACCTGCCCAACCACACCCAGAAAAAAATCTTTTAGTTTTTTGGTTTGTTTGTCTGTTTTTTGATGGCCCTAGGAATGAAACTCAGGGCCTTGCACATGGTAGTGAAGTGTTCTAGCACTAAGCTGCATTTCCAGTCCACTGGATATATTTTTCAGTAGAAGCCTTTCAAAATGTAAAAACAATGCTGGGGATGTAGCTCAATCATAGCATACTTGCTAGCATTGTTTGATCTCCAGCATCACAAAGGGAAAAAAAAAGGTAAGTAAAAACCATTCTTAGCTCATAAACTATACCAAAATATGAAAAGAACAAAAATAAATATTACAGTCACTAAGGCTACAGATTCAGCTTTGGTAAACATTAAGAAATGATAGATGATAGATAGATAGATAGATAGATGATAGATAATACTCATATCTAGCTGAGTACTGTGATCAGGTTTAGGAACTGCATAAGAAGTGGGCAAGGGTAGGCTTCATATGGGGATCAGAAGCTATGTGGCTTGAATTTATACTTTTCCATATCAGATCAATCACTAAGTTCTCGTGAATGCTGAAAAAATTAAAGCTGGAAAGGCCTGTGGAGGGCAGTCGGGGATGGCCGTGGTATACTTCTGAGTCTATAGAGTTTGCTTTTCCTTTGGAATGAGGATGAGCACAGCCGAGGAATGACAGGAGGTCAGCAGCAGCCTCTTACTTGGTTTTTCTTCTTGCCGTCTTGCTGCCCTGATCCCATGCTGTAGCCAAGGGATCTGTTTACAGTATGATGTGATTAAGTCTTTTCCCTATCTAAAACTCTTCACTGGGCTGAGGATATAGCTCAATAATGGAGTGCATGCTTAGCAATCATGAAAAAAAGACATGGATCCAATCCCCAATATGAAAATAAATAAAAATAAAAACAAAAATTTTTCATTTTCATTGACTCAAAGATATTGCCTAGTCTCCTCAGCATGATTTCCAAGTCCTATCATGATCTGGTACCTGCTTCTATCTCCCTTTACATCTATTTACCAGCCTTATTGAATCTGTTTTAATTTTCTGAAGTGCTCTCCTCTCTCAGCTTTAAGAATCTCCATGTATATTCTTCTCAGTGTCTACAACACTTCTAGTCACCTTCTCCATTCTCCTCTAACACGGCTAACTCCAGCTTAGTCCTCTGTTTTTAGCTCCCCTAACTCTTTGAACTATTTTAATATGTCATTATATCTACTTTATTGTAACTACTTATTTAGTGGTGAGTCTTCCCTGGGAGAATGCAAGCCCATGGAGGATCCCTAACATGTCTATATAGACCTTAATTGTCACCTAAGAATGTAGCATAGTGCTTAACCTGCTTAACCTATAGGCCTAAAAGGAAATAAAGACACCACCAGTGAGAAGGAAGCAGTTCATTCTGCTGACTAGATCAGATGGGCAGAAGAAATCCAGATGGAGAGAGATTTAGCTTTGGCTAACACTAAACTGACTGATGCTATGTATCAAATACTATACTGGATGCTTTATTAAAAGACTATCTTCATATATTCAATAATCCTCTAAGGCATACACTGAGATTCTTAACCCCTTTGCAGATGGAGAAATTGAGACTCAGAAAGATTAAGTAAAATATCTGTTATGGCTTGTATCTGGATGTCCCTCCAAAGTCTCATGAAGTCATTGGGGCAGGCTTCTGGAGTATGTGATTGATTCATGGTCCAATGCTGGGATTATGGGTGTGGTGCTACACCTACCATAGGGTGGATTACCTACATATAATATAAAGGACAGAAAGAATTTTCTCTCACACTCCTCCGTTTTTGCTCTTGTTGTTTTTGCTGTCTTCCACTACCATGAACTGTTGCTCCTCTGCCATGAGCCACCCTGCCTTGGAGTCAGCTGATTATAGAGTGAAACCGCCACAAATATGAGCTAAATAATCCTTTCCTTCCTTAATTTTGGGTGTTGCATATTTTATCTCAACAATGAGAAAAGTAACCAAGACAGAATTTGGTACCAGAGGAGTGGGGTTATTACTGTGACTGTGTGTGACCATGTGGTTCAAGAGCCTTTGGGAATGGTTTGTGGGGAGAGTTTGGAAACATTCAGAGATGTCACCTGAAAGAGTAGTGCTGGAAAGCTGGGTGTGGTGCACATTCCTGTAATCCAAGCACTAAGGAGGCTGAGGTAGGAGGGTCGTTGCAAGTTCGAGACCAGCCTGGGCTACAAAGTGAGCGCAAGGCCAGCCTGAACTGCACAGTGAGACCCTGTCTCAAACACACACACACACACACAAAGAATAGTGCTGGAACACCTTAGGCTGTTCTGTATAAGAGATTCTGGTCAGGGCTCAGAAAACTGGAAGGCTGATAGAAATCTTTCCAGTAAAGACCAGGCTCTGGAGGTTTCTGCTGGCAAGAAGGAATATACTGGCTATTGTTAGACTCTAGATGATGTGTGTCATGGCTTGGCAAAAAGTTTGTCTTCATTTTGCTCATGTCCAGAGATCTTTGCCTAAGACTGAAATTAAGGGCAGCAAACTAACTAATTTGGCAGAAGAAATTTCAAGGCAGTTGAATGTTGAGGCAGTGACATGCTATTGTTGGGGGCTTCTAGGCAGATACATGTTGCAAATTAAAGAAACCAGCAGGGGGCGGGGGATTTAGCTCAGTGGCTTAAGCGCCTACCTGGCAAGTGCGAGGTCATGAGTTCGATCCCCAGTACCAAAACAAAAAACATAAAACAAAACAAAACAAAAGTTTAGGGCTGGGGATTTAGCTCAGTGGCATAAGCGCCTGCCTGGCAAGCGCAAGGTCATGAGTTCAATCCCTGGTACCGCAAAAAAAAAAAAAAAAAAAAAAAAAAAAAAAAAAAAAAAAAAAAAAAAAAAAAAAAAGAACCCAGCAGGATGATTTAAAGTGTTGTGAATTTGGCCAGATAAAAGCTCCAATAAAGCTATGGACTTCAAAAATAGAGCTGTTCATCACAAGAAGCAGTAAGTCTCTACCCTTTGCAACCTCAAAAACTGCAAAAATGAAAGACTCCTTTGAGATGAAAGCCTCAGAGCATCATGTTCCAGAATGGCGGTGGCATAGAGAATTTTTTCCTCACAATTTGATTCAAATTGCCCAGTGATCCAGGCATTCAACCCCTACAGCCAAGAGAGACAGGAAAGCCTGGCTACTGCTCCAGCTAGCAACAGACCTTGGCATCATCCATGTGGTGCTGGTTTTAGGTGCTTGCAGAGTGCAAGAGCTCTGAGGTTAAAAAGGCTTCCACTCAGATTTCAACAGAAGGCTTAGAAGGTCAGGCAGCATGCCCTTGAGAGGGCAGTGTGTAAAGCTGTGAGTGTGAGGCCAGAGGTGCTGTGGAGAACCCAGCAGTTTGGAAAATCCAGGAATGTGGGTCATCTATGGAAAGCTGCAAGGATTGAGAAGAGTGAGCCTAACAGAGAAGCCACGTGAGCCACTACTACCAGAGTGTCATAAGGGTGGAGCCAGTCAAACCCCATGAAGCACACAACATGCCGCAGATTGCTCTGGATGCTGAATATGTAACCACAGACTTAATATTTGACCTGCTGGATTCTGGACTCACTTTGTCCCATTCCTTTGTATCCCCATTTGTAACTTTTGGAATGGAAATGTCTATCTTGTGCCACTGAATGTTGGAATGTTTAATTTTCTTTTCATTTGCACAGGGGTTTGCAACTAAGAGTTTATGTTACATCTCAGAAGAGACTTGGGACTTGGACTTTTCAGCAATGCTGAAACTGTTAGGATTTTGGCAACTCTTGGGAATGGACTAAATGCCTTTTGCATAAAGGATGTGCATGAGTCTTTGGGGGGCCACGGGCAAAATGTTATGGTTTGTGTCTGTATGTCTCCCCACAGTCTCATAAAGTCATGGGAGTAGGTTTCTAGAGTTTGTGGTTGATTATGTGTGTGAGTGCTACAGCCACCCTAGGGGGGTGAGCTTACCTACAGTATAAGGGACAGAGTCTTCTCTTGTGCTCCTTTTTACTCTTGTTGCTTTTGCTGTCTTCCATCACCATGAACTGTTACCCCTGTGTCACATCACCTTGTCTTGGAGATGACTGATTATGGACTGAAACCTCGATAAACTGTGAGTTAAATAAACCTTTCTTTTTTTTTTTTTTTTTTTTGGTACTGGGGATCAAACTCACGACCTCACGCTTGCCAGGCAGGCGCTTAAGCCACTGAGCTAAATCCCCGGCCCAAATAAACCTTTCCTTCCTTAATTAATGACATTGGGCATTTTGTCCCAGCAATGAGAGAAAAGTAACCAAGACGATATCCAAGGCTGCAGTATAATAAATGGCTCCCTTTACAGCAGCCTGGCCAATTTCTAACCTGCTTCCACCAATGCTTAACTTTGTGAAAGCAAGGTTCTCTATGTCTACTAAAAAAGAAGAGAAAGAGACCCAAATAGCTGGCTTGCATCTTCATTCTAAGCTTATTAAATTTGGAGGAATTTTCCAAGATTCTTTCCAGGATTAAAATCAAAGCTATATGAATTTAAGAGAAAGTATTAAATGCCACAATACAACTTCTATAAACATATGTATACTGCAATCAAGATAGATAACTAGTCAGGCATGGGATTACACCTGTAATTCCAGCTACTCAGGAAGCTGGGGCAAGAGGATCACAAATTCAAAGCCAGCCTGGTCAATTTAGCAAATCCTGTCTCCAAAAAATAAATGTGTGAGTGTGTGTGTGTGTGTGTGTGTGGTGTGTGTGTGTGTGTGTGTGTGTGTGTGTGTTCTGTGTGTGTGTGTAAACTAATATTTATACCAGGAATTTACTGAGTCCTGGTCCTGTTTTAACTCTCAGAACATCAGAAAACCTCCTGTAATGAATAGAATGATGCCACTGTTCATGACTAAGACTCAGAATGATTTAATGACTTGTCCTTGAAAGAGATCAAGACATGCTATCTCAAAATAGGCAAACTGGTATATTGACTATCTCAAGCTGAAATAACTTGAGGTATTGTAACTTTGACAGGATCATTTGGCGTATCTTTCCCTACATGCAGCAAGACTTAAAGACTCAAAAAAAAAAAAGACTCAAAACAAAACAAACAAAGACATAAAGACTCTTGGCAGTGATGACTTTCACATAACAAGACAAAAAGTAGACTTGATTACCACATACTGCTAACTGGAGTTTCAATAAACCCAAAGAAACAAACTAAGAAGTAACTCTTATCTTCCAGTAACTTTTACATGTCCTCACCCCAATTCCTCCTAATAACATCCATAAAACGTACTGTCCTAGGGCAGATAGTCATTTGTCCTGTCATTATTTCATAAATTTATTGTTCTTTGTCTAAGAAGTATAAAATCATCTGCTTTGGGCATTTCTTTGGACCTCCCCTCTTATGAAGATCCTCATGTACCTCTAAATTTAATAAAACGTTTATGCTTTCCTCTAGTTAATCAATCTTCATATTAATTGCTTCTAGATCTAGCCAAAGAGCCCATATAAGAATTAAGAGGGGATAGAGGGGTTCTTCCTCCCCTCCACCCTCACATAACTTGTCAGCAGTTGTAAGTAATGAAGTCACGTATATGTGACCACAGAGCCTGCATTCTTTCAACTGCACTGTCCTACCTCCTTTAAATAAAGAACTATGCCTAACAGATGACAATAGCCCATATGAACAATTAAAGAACAATGAAATAGTAAACAATACAGTATTGAGTTTAAGAGCTTGAGGAATTGAGAAAAGGGAGAGCACTATTTGAGATGGCCTGGTGCAGAAAGAGAAAATGTGCTATACTCTGCATTTGAATGGGGCCCTGGAGGAATGTTGAGATGTAATCAGGGCAACTGAGAGTAGACAAGATCTACAAAGCAAGAACTAAATGGGAGATGGAGTCAGTGTGAAACTTGTTCTGTTGTAAGCGAGGAACCGACTAACAGGAAGAGGATATGAAAAAAAGAATTTGAAGGAAACATAAAGTAAAATCTGGTGAAAGAATATAAAGATTAAGGGAAAAAAGTCAAAAAAAAGAAAAGAAAAAGTCAAACATGGAGACCAAGTTTCTTTACTGAGGAAGATGGTCATCAGACAAAGATAGAGAGTATGATGGGACCAGATCAAGCACATATTTAACATATGCAAAGACATAGTATGTACTTTGTGAGTAAGTGAAGCCAGGAGAGGTATAATTTAAATAGTACGGGTGATTCTGGTCAACACCTCATACAAAGAGTATCTGCTTTGAGGTAAAGGGATAGTCACCAAGAATTGGGAGCTGGGGTCCACTATTCCCTCAGCCTGTCTCAGTTCCTATATATGTCTCACAATATAGGTCTTCCACTGTGCTTATTGTGATCTGATGTTGAAAGAAAGAGATTTTTCTCATACAATATTTGTCCTCAAGGAAAGCAAATTTATTCTGCAAAATGAAATGAACAGGGAGAAGAAGAAGAAAAGAAAAGAAAACACAAGACAAGACAAATTAGAGTTCGTGCAGACATTAATTGCCATGCTGGAAAAAACTTCCACTCTGTACAATTTGTTTCTCTGATTTTAGACCTAAACCACTTGTAGGAGGCAACTCCACTGCAACTGACAAGGGAAAATATCCTTTAGAAAGTTGATAAGGTGCTGGGGATTTAGCTCAGTGGCATAAGTGCCTGCGTGGCAAGCACAAAGTCATGAGTGCTTGACAGAAAGACAGATAGACAGACAGACAGAAGGAAAGTTGATTAAAAGAAAACTATTTACACTAGTTTAAAACAAAAAAGGAAAATTTATGGGCATATCTGATAAGCTTAGATATAGTGTGGTCTTCAGGCCAGTTCTTAAGAAAGAAAATTAGTGGCCAATTTGTAAAAGACAAGTGCCCAATGACAAGAACATCTGAAGAAATCAGAAGAGTGGTACTGGGGCTGAGAAGTATAGAAGCTGGACTTCAAAAGGTCAGAATTGGCCCCTCCAGCTTCAAAAAGCTTGTAATAAGAATACAGACTACAGATCGTGGAGCAGAACTGTTAACAGTCTCACTGTTTGAATGTCTACTTTACATGTTTTAACTTTGTAATTTGAACAACTATTTCCAAGAAGTCAGTATATAATTAGTCAAGTAATAATTTCTTAGGTTTTATTGTTGTTGTACTTTTCCTTTTTTTCCTTGGAATACTGTATGGTTGCTACCCTTTATTCTGTTTTATTTTGTTTTGTTTTTTCCTCTTTAAATAAAATTATTAAAAATAAAAAATAAAAAGAATACAGACCAGCTGTTGGGGGTCTCTCTTCCTGCAGTGGAACAGACATGCAGATCATTAACTCCAACCAAGCTGAGGGCTGGGAGAAGAAAGCTAGAAATTTTCCAAGCTGCTGTAAAAGAAGCCCAAGAATGGAGACGACCAGCATGAGCAAACTGTTTTATTCTTTTCTCCCCAATCGATACCTTATGGCTAGGGTGGAAGGGACCTTGAAAAAGTAGTCCCAGTCTTTCCCAAGACCAGAAAGAAAATAGAAGAGTAGAGGATAAGGAGTGGGCATCCTATAACAGAGTATGGGATGCTGTTGAAACACTGAGCCATCACTGAGCCAAACCCAGGCATTCAAGGGAAGAAATCCACCCTGAGCTCCACCTGCCTTCTTTGGAATCTAGCTAGCAAATAAACCCAGTTACTTGTGCCCATAGACCAGCCTCCCGCCACAAACTGTACCTGCATTTGTTTTCCTTGTGTGTGGGAATCTAGTGTATGATACAATATACACTCTTGTCTGAAGGAGCCACTTATTACTGCTTTGTTTTCACTGTGCCTTAATTTATTAGCTTTATTCTCTGCACCTTAGTAAAATCTCTGCCACTGTCAGGCACAGCTGGGGGGCCTTTCAACAACTCTTCCCAGGCCTAGGATATCCTGGGGCACTGACTTTAAAATACAACAGTCAGGACTCCGCCCTCTGTTCAGCAGAGACCACTGCAATGCATATTTTTTTTTCTTTACTTTAATCTCTCTCCCTTACTTTCTTGATGT
>PVJX010016817.1:0-39570 GCA_004027295.1 Dolichotis patagonum
TGATGCAAAAGGGAAGTTGTGCTTTAGTCTCAATTGTGATAATCACAAGTGAGTTCATTCAAGATGATCTAACGACTCATCAGATTGAAGAATGAGCTGATCATCTTCTTCCTGATTTGCTGTGAAGTGTGTAAATGATTAAATGTATGAGATTCACCTGGGAAATTTATTGGCTGGTGCAGCAAGCTTGTAAATTGTTAGAATATGCAGATTTCAACTCACTGTCATACTAAAGATTGTCCAGGGACAGTGTTCAGATAAAGAATGAGTGTGAGAATAATAAGAACTTTAAATATATTTAAAGAAAGGACAACCATAGAAGATGGAAGGTGAAAAAAGTCATGAGAAAGCTGAGGAAAGCAGAAGGTCTAGATGTGTAGAGAAGTCCACATAGGAGAGCATTTGAAGGATTAAACAGCCAGTCATATCAAATCTACGAAGTGAGTACAATGAAAAGATTTTGCAATGTGCATTGAATTTGAGCATTAATGATTACTGGGACACTGGAAAGTGAGGGGAAGTCAGATGGTTAGCATGAAAGAAATGCAAGGAAACATGAGGGGACCTGGGGGGAAAGCAGAGGGATTAATAAAGAATTACTCCTCAGGTGCATTAGAAGTAAAAAAAAAAATTAAAGTTGAAAAGTAGATCCACGAGTTTCTAATTAATGCTACTCTTAGAATATGAGAGTCCTGTGATTACATTTGATGAGAAAGTACAATTTTAAAAAGTGATAAAAAGAGAAGACAAAAGAATGTAGAATCTGCTTATATTTATTACTCTTAAGCTTGGTTGTGGTGGTCATTTACACTTTATTCTAAGAACCTGTATTAGGAATATCCTTAGTATGAAATTAGGCATACGCTCATTGTCACGATCGTGAAATATCAGGACATGTATACTATTTACATTTCCCACACAAAAGATTTGATGACATCCTATTTCTACTCATATACAAAATGTCTTTCTTTACCAAAAGTTGATGCCAAGTCACATGCAGGCAGTGAGCCTCAGTCTGCTAAGATCCCACTTGGTTTGCCCTACCTCTTACCTTCATCTTTGGCCTTAGGCAAAGGTTGATTTCTCTTAGAATGTGTTTGGATTTGAACCTTTTGGAAAAACAGATCCCTCCATATGGACCAGAGAATCCCACATGTTCCAATCAGAAACAGTACCAGCAGTTCCACTCCTGCACCAGAAAGAAAATAACAGATTTCTTATCTCTTTCAAGTTACTATTAATGCTAGAAAAAACTATAGCATGGCTATGTTCCTCTGAAGTATTTAGTGAAATGTGTGAATATGTTAAAATTTTCAGACTACAAAGACTTACATGCCAGCTCTATGACTGTGCAGTATTTACATTTGCCCCTTCAGCATTTTCTGGCTTCCAAAATTGTCAGGCCCAGGCTGTCGTTTATGACACACCTCATGATTAAGGATGATATCATGATGGGAGGAAAAGGGAAATCTCAAGTTGTCCGTTTATCTCTGCTGCCACCATTTGCCTGCTAGGTCCCCATCCTCCGAGCTCCAGACCCTGACTCCCTTGCTGGGGACTCACATTGTATCCCTGATATCCTTTCCCAAGGGTGAGCACGAGGGGCTGGGAAATGATCCTCAGCAGAGGAGCAGAGGAAATGTCCTCTACTCACTGTGCCCAGACCCTGAACCTGGCTGATTAACGCAGCCAACTGCAGACTGGTAGCCAAAGAGCTGGGATTGTAATTAGGCCTCTGGAGGTTCAATGTCCCTTGCTTTGTGATTTTTGCCACCACAGCATTTTACCACCCCAGAATACCATTTTTCTTTTCTGTAAAAGCAAAAGGTAGAATTCAATGATCTTAATGGCATTTTAGAGGCACCCTTTGATTGCTAGAGATAGGTAAGTTTAAGTTTTCTCAATTTTTCTCACCTCAGTTTGACACCTTAAATATGCCTGTGTCATTCATGAGGGTTTACACTTAACATTTTAAGTGTCACCACTACTGTGCCATGACACATAATTAACCTCCCTATGAGTGCCTATTAATGCATCACTGATTTATTTGTGTGCATTTGTCAGCACATATCAGACACCTGGATTCACAGAAGAGCATGACTTTGTGTCAGAATATCAAGGGGTCAAATCCAGGCCGGTTCACGGGTTGGGTACTTACGTAATTCAACTTCTCTGTGCCTCAAGTCCCATATTGTATAATTAGGAGAGTTACACCTGCTCCAGGGTTGCCAGGAAGACTACATAAGATAATAAAATGTGAAGAATGGAGCACAGTGCCACGCTGAGTATCGTGATTCTTTTCTTTTGTTCTTAGAATTAAAGTAAAGCAAATCTACAAGGGCAGGTATTATCCAGTTCTTCAGTAAAATCCTTGTCATTAAAATTTATGCTGAGTGAACATGGCTTTCCCCTGATCTGTCAGTCCCGGAAAGCAGGTATATGGAAAAACACTGAGACATTCCTCCCCCAGCATATATAAGAGGCAAAGGAATGTAATGCTTGCCATGAAATATGAAATACATGGAATTATTCAGGGAAAGTATTTAAGAGAATAGAATCCAAACTTTTTGATAAATACTACTCCTTGAGGGGCTGGGGATTTAGCTCAGCAGCATAAGCACCTGCCTTGCAGGCGCGCGGTCGTGAGTTTGATCCCCAGTACCGATAAAATAAAATAAAATAAAATAAAATAAAATAAAATAAAATAAAAATACTACTCATTGACATTTACTGTTTTACTGGTTTTGAAAATTAAATCTCTGACAATGGTCTGCACTACAAGTCACTCAGTGGTCCTCCATTACACCAGTGTTCGACTCTCTGCTACATGCGGTGACACAGGAATGTAGCTCAGTGGCACAGCCCGTGCCTGGCGAGCACAAGGTCAGAGAGTTTGATTCCTGCTGCCAAGAAAAGAAGTGCTATTCGGGCTACACACCGATATGTTCCCGCATGTTAATACAAATGTGTACTGCATTTTTAAAAGTCAAAATGCCTGTGCCAATTCCTCAGCTATTTTCACAGATATTATGTGCTACTTATCCTAGCAGGTAGCAAACCTACACTGTGTGAGCCCACTCCTGAGATCACAGGTCCGTGTGCCTCTTTCCCAGGCTACGTTACCCTTCGCTCATGATGAGAATGCATTTTTCATATTCTTTCTGGTTACCTATCTTTAATCTTGACCAAGATAGTGACCAATGCACAGCCATTCCCTAACATAGCAGTGAGTCAAGTAGAGCAGAATTATTCCACCCAAAACCCCTGGATCACTTTCAAATTTAATTTAAATGTCTTTGTGTCAAATGTTTACCTGTGCTAGCCATTCCCCATAACTGAGTTTCTCAATATGAATCATAAACTGTCAAGTCGTGAAGAAGAAAAGTCATTTTCTATCTTGGTCTCATCAAGTTGATGAAAGTGATCTGTTGGATGGACATGGATAAGTACATTCCCATTGGTTTATTTCACTTTTCTCACCAATTGCAAAGGAATTAGACAGGTCATCTTTGCCATTATATTATTCTCTAACATTGTATGACTCCAAGTGCTCCAAGGGTAACTTTTACGTGCCAGAGCCACATGTTTTTCAAAATACATAAATGCTCCTGGCCACCAGTGAGTAAAAACTTCCTCTTTGATTAGTGTGTTGAAGTCTAGGGTCATGGTACACTGAACCAGGAAAGCCAAAGCTAATTCTTTCAGTTATACATCATTCATTAAACCTTCCCATGAAAGTAACAAGGAAAAGTTATTTCAGGCATATCTGCCCTACTTATACAAATAGAGATACTTTTATTTCTTTCTTGAAAATAGAGATGGTGAAAAAATGCAAAACTGAACTGGAGGAATTTTTAAAATACCCTTCTTAATCTAAAAAATCTTCATTACTCACACCCAACTCCTTGATCTAATGCATATTTAATAAGCAGCACTTTGGCTGGACATGTTACATGATATGAGGAATTTCAGAGGGAATGAGATGCAACCACTGCTCTGTAGGACATCAAATATTATTCCTACCGGACAAGAAGTTGTTTTTGCAAAAAGTTAGTACATTATG
Source organism: Dolichotis patagonum (assembly GCA_004027295.1). Classification (NCBI taxonomy): domain Eukaryota; kingdom Metazoa; phylum Chordata; class Mammalia; order Rodentia; family Caviidae; genus Dolichotis; species Dolichotis patagonum. The sequence continues at coordinate 4,064 of PVJX010016817.1, forward strand.
CTTTGCATGCTGAAAAGGCCTACATACAGTTCTCAACTTAGTAGTTTTCCCTGTGTGACTCAGAAACAATTGTGGAACTTTCTGAGCCTCAGTTTTCTTAACTAAATACATGGTTAGTATGAATACGTTTCTCTCCTACAACCTTAGTGGAGAGCAGTAATGAGACAGATGGCCAGACAATTATGTTATGGTGGATAGGCTGAGTATAGAGAAATTCCAGGGAAAACAGGCCCAGTTGTAGCCTAGATGTAAGATATTTAACATTCCAAGATGATCAAAGATTTGTTTAGCAATGTGAGAAAACATCATCATCAGACTGGGACTAAGTCACAGCACAATTTATAATTCAGGACACTTGCCCCTTTAAAACTGCTACCAACATCAGATGTTCTGAGCCAGAAAGTAAATAAGCAAAGTCTCAGGTGTACGGTGATTGCCTTTTAGAAACTATGAGGTATTATTTCCATCTCGGTTTATTGTTGGTTTTGATTTTTTCATGCTACTGCAATATATTTTAACAGCTGGAAATGAGGTCAAGGTAATAACCTAGGAGTTAATGTATTAAATATTTGATATTTAAAATTTTGTGAATTTCAAGATGCATTTGTCAGGTGTACGGTGTAGGGTTCAGTGAAAAAACAGGGGAGGACTTGGAGAGAGAGCAATTGGCTACCAAAGACAACATCTTTCTAGAGAACGTGGAAGTCTTGTGAATTCATTCTGGAGTTGATACGTCCTGGAAATCCAAGGGAAGCAGAAGGTTCTCAAAATATCCTCGGTAGCTGTGTTCATCATTGGGAGACCTCACACTGCATTAGTGGCCTCTCCAGAAACCCTGAGTGCTGAAGGGTTCTCTGTTTCACCCCCGCTCTCAGGCTGGCCGTCCTCTGTACCCCCTGGTCTCAGTAGCCTTTATGCCTTATGCTCACACAGAGAACAAAAAGGAGATCTAAGGGTGAGAAAGGGAACAAAATGTATTCATCTTAAACAGAGGTCATCTTTTTTTTTAGTTTAATCTTTATGTAATGAAGTAACCAAAATTCCCCTTCATAGACCACACATTGTCCACCAACAGCCTGTGCATGTGGATTAGACCCGAACTTCCTCACACGCAAGGACAGCTGCTGACCAGGAGGACTTACTTATCAAAGTGGAGCCATAAATTCCATCAAACACAACAACTAGCAACTCGCAGCAGTGCAGTGTCCTGTGCCCAGAATGGACCCACTAGGTCAGCATCTCCCCTTCCACAGATTTCCCAGGTGAATTTAACAAACATGATTTAGTAAACTCAAGTCTAAACTACTGGTGCTCAATTCTCATAAATCATTATGAGGTTTTAAAATGAAATACGTTAATGCCCGATTCCTAATTGTAGTTGAATTGGCATAATTAGTGAGAGGTTTGGCTCAGCATAAGTAGTCCTCTCTACAGAATATACTAATGTGAAGTCAATGATTTTCAACCACTGGCTACCCCTGCTACTTATAATGATTACTTACAATATAAAAGTACAACCTGATATAATCAATGAGAGTCTGAACCTGGATTTGTTTTGTGATTCTTAGGAAATATTAGTCTCTCTCCAGATGGAGGTAATGGTAAAAGCACATGTGATTCCCAGCAGCTTTATGCATCCAAGGCTTATCCATGTGAGGAAGATATGTACTTTGCCACATGACTTGAAGGCATGTCAGGAATTGAACAACATCACCCTTGAAAGATTTGAAAGTACAGAAGACTAAACAGTTTTGAAAGTTTCTGCTTTGAGAAGAAAGCCCAAAGGAGCCCAACTCATTCAGGAAAACATAGGGAAATGTTCCCCAGGGTACAGCCATCCTGACAGTCAATCACTGCTATAGCCATGGTCCATTTGGGTGGAGGGTGTCACAAAAGATGTATAGTCATGAAAGTTTCCACCCATATTCTAGGAGAAGGCCTGAAAGACCAGGAAAAGTGCCTCTAAAAGGGCAGTGCACAACCTATGAGAGCTAAGCCGGAAGTGTGAAGACCCTAGGAAGTGGGAGAGTCCACAGCCATGGACCTGCTGAGGAAAGCCACAGGCAATGAACAGATCCAGCCCAAGAAAGAGAAGCCATATTGGCTGCAAACTTCAAGGCCACAGGAATGTGGCTTCCCTTACCTGTGGAGCTCACTTCTCAGTGCAGTCTGCTCAAGGTATTCAACATGGAGTTACAAGATTAAATGCCTGCCTATGGCATTTCGGTCTTCCCTCAGTCTCACTCATTGGTGTTCACCTGCTTCTCCCTTTGGCAATGAAAATATTGTATTGTCATTGTATGTTGAAGGCATAAAATGTATTTAACTTTCATTTGAATTTCATAGAGGTTTACAATTAAGAATTTGCCTTGATTTTCAGCAGAGTTTGGATGTAGACTTTTCAGCAATGCTGAAACTGTTGACATTCTGGTGACTCCTTGAGATTGCCCTAAGGGCAGTTTATTTGAGGAGATGAATATCATTCTTTTAAGGGCCAGACTGGAAGAATCCACAATGGCTGTTTGTAGGATCAGATCAGAAGCAAGAGAATTAATGAAATTCAGCTGTGCACCGGAGACATGGAAAAGCTTACCAGAGAATCGCTGACATGAGTCTGCATTTAGAAGGGTGAGAACGTAGAGACCAATGTCCAAAGGCAGTGACAAGGACAGGATCTCTTCAAAAATGAAAGCGATTGCTTTTCTTTGCCTTTTTATTACAACCAGACTGTAAGCCTATTGCTTGGCAGTATCCAAATCCAAGATGAATTTTCTCACCTTGTTTGCTGTATGCATTTCAATCACCCACCGACAGTCCCAGAACTATACTTTACTAACCTGCTAGCCATTTATTAACTCCTGAAGTTGATGTATCATGGTTAATGTTCACAGTATACAATGGGAAGACTCCTTTGGTTGTGTAAATTTGGAAAGCGTTTTCTCAAAATTCTAAGATCATCTCAATTTAATCAAGGTTCTGTTAAATGCTGAACTAAAAGATTGGGTGGAAATTCTCCTCCTCCATAAATATACCTATTAACAGCTCTTCGAATTAGAGTTTTAAAGCTCAGTTGGTGCCTACTAATTGGCTTTAGTAGAGTTGAATTACTAAAAGAGACAATAACTTGGTTTAATTTCTTTCAAAGCATACCTTGAGTAACAGATTGGAATAAAACAAGTGATTTATTCAGGGAATGATATCAGAAAGTACGGCTCAGTGAAGGAAGCAAGCGGAGTGGGAGAAAAAAACGAGTACATGCAGACAGATGAGTGATCTATCACTTTCAGCAAGAAGAGCCCCATTTGCCAGATGGTCAGGACCTGGGGCTGAGGACTGTCCCTCTGTGTGCCAGCGGTCCTCTAAGTCTTCATTGGCTCTGAACATTGGTGAGCAGATTCCTGAGTCACTGGACCAAACCCCCAGCCAGACCAGCAGAGAGGCAGAGCTCAGGAGCTCGCATTATCCCAGGAGCTGCCCTCTTCACGTGGCAGACAGCTCAATAGTGATGGGAGTGATAGTGAGTTGAGTATCCATGTTGCCTCCTACACAAAGTGTCATAAAAACTCACACCTGTTATCATCTGTGGTGAGTTGTCTAGGGACACCCCTGTTTAATGTGACCTTATGCTGTGACCTTCAGTACACTTAGTAAGCTATCTGGGAATGGTGACAAACAGACAGATGGTACTTATGAAGAATTATAAAGAAAACAGAGATCTATATGTGAATATACTAGGATCTCTTCAAATATGATATTTTCAAAAATTAAGCCTAATAAAATTTTACAACACACTTCATATTGAGGGACACCAAGAAGCAAAATCCTTGCACATGATTAAATGTGCTTTTAATGTGTGTTTCTTCATTAATTCCGTAGATTACTCTGTGGAGATGGCACTTTGACATGGAGATGCCAACAAGAGGCCATGTGCCTCCCACTACATAGGATCTCATGTCTCTCATAAATTGTCCCTGGGATTTGAGGATTACTGAGGCTTTTCTGTATACCTCAAAGGTACAACTAGATTGATTAGTAACTTACCCATACATAGCTCAACAAATAGTCATTACTATTTACTAATGTCATTTTTGTCACTTTGGAGAATACAGATTAGAGAGAATGCTTCTGTTCTGTGCTATGGGCTTAGTATGCCCTAATACTTTTTGATGAGACAGATGTAAGACTGATTTAGCCCACTGTCTGACTACTTTTCCTTAAACAGTGAACTGAAATATATTATTTGAAGAAGATTTTTTAAAGTAAAGAATTGGATAAAATCTTATTAAAAAATACAGGAGAAACTGAGGTTCACAAAGCACATTGACATATTCCCTACAGTTTCTTTTCAAGGCGTATTTTATTGTAACTTGTATTTTGTATTTTGAATAATATAAATTTATAACATGAGGACTATAAAGAGTCTGTACCAACCTCATTTAAATTTAGCCTGAGAATACGACTGAAAATCATAAATTAGAATAGTTGAAAGAAGAGTAAATTCACTAGAAAGAAAACTGTTCAGTACCAAGAATGAACATTCTAGAAATGTATGCAAAAGAAGAGTTGAGTCTCATTAGCATAATGTTCATTACACACAGCTAAACAAAAGGGTATTACAATTGTATTCCATCTATATTAACTTAAAAAAAAAAACAAAAGAACAGGAAGAGTTAATCTATGCTATCGCACATAGGGAGCCGTTACCAATAGAAGAGTGGTGACAGCAAAAGTGAACAAGAGGGTCCTGAAGTGAGGATAATGTTCTGTTTATTGATAGGAACCTTGGTCATACATGGCACTCCATTTTTTAACATTAAAGTTGTCCACTTATGTACAGTTTCCATGTATGTATGCAATATCATCCTTCAGTATCTTCCAGAGAATTGTTGCAGGTTAACAAAATGTGTGAATGCTTAAAATGCTTAATAAAATGTTTAGTATGTGTAAACAAGAAACACACATTCTCAGACATACTTACTATCATCTCTATGTTGTTATAATGCTCAGTGAGTAATACAGTAAATGCAATTAAATAGATGATGAGTTAAATGACTGTAAGTGTTCAGTACACATTCCTAAGAGTTTGGGGTCCACAGTTGGTAGAATCTGCAGCAATGCAATCTGCAGTTGAGGAGAATTTACTGATTTCTTTGAAAAGGAAAATTGAAGTCAGGTTTGACAAAGCAACCTGGTAGTCCCAGCACTAGGGTGGCTGATGCAGGAGGATTAATCCACATTTAAATCCAGCTTGGCCTGCATAGCAAGCTCAAGGGCCAGTTTAACTGTATTGCAAGAAGATTCTATCTCAAAAAGAAATAAAGGAGGAAAGGAAGGAAAGAAGCAAGAAAGGAAAGAAGGAAGAAAGATAGATTATCAAAGCAATTATTTTTCATCTTTCATTAAATTTCTACTCAGCACCACAGAAAACTAGAGATTTTGATTTCTAATACTCCCTTCAAACATAATTGGACAATTAGTCCTTAGTCTCTTGCCTATGTTTTTTTCACTTCTTCAATCGCTATTGCCACTAGTACCAATTAAGGAAGGAGGCCTGCTTTTCCCCTTTTACTCTTATTGCTTGTGGCAGCCATGAATGCTTGCCCCTCAGCCATGCCACCCTGCTTTGGAGCCAGCTGAGTATGAACTGAAACCTAAAAATAACCATAAGTTAAATAAACCTTCCCTAATTTTGGGCATCAGGTATTTTGTCTCAGCAATGAGAGAAAAGTAACCAAGACAGAATTTGGTACCAGTGGAATGAGGTCATTGCAATGACTGTATCTTACCATATGGTCCAAGAGCCTTTGGGAATGGCTTGTGGCAAGAATTTGGAAAGGTTTGGAGATGTTGCCTAAAAGAGTGGCCCTAGAATACCTTAGGTTGTTCTATATGGGGGATTCTGGTGAGAGCTCAGGAGACTAGAATTCTGGCTGACAGAAATCCTGCTGGTAATGACCAGGCTTGGGAGGTTTCTGCTGGGAAGAAGGACTGCACTGGTTGTGGAACTCTAGATGATGTGTATTATGGCTTGGAAGAAAGTTTGTCCACATTTTTCTTATGTCCAGAGACTTTGCTTGAGATGGAGATTAAAGTGGTAGACTACCTAATCTAACAAAAGAAATTTCAAGGCAGTCGAATGCTGAGGCAGTGGCATGGCTATTTTGGGGGGCTTTTTGCCAGATTTATGTTGCAAATCAAGAGCAAAGAGCCCAACAGGATGATTAAAAATGTTGTTTGTCCAGAAAGGAAGCTGTGATAGAGATGTAAAGATAGAACTGAGATCTCAATTGCTGAGAAGGAAGAGAAAAATAAAAAGGAGGCCTGCAGTCATCACAAGGGAGAGCCCATGAGTCCTCATGCTTTGCAGCCTCAAAACTGCAACAATGAAAGATTCTGCTTGGAGGAGAAAGCTGCAGAGCACCATGCTCCAGAATGACTGTTGGGACCATACAAGGCTCCAAAATGGCATCAGCCACATCTAATTGCAAAATGGTGGCAACATAGAGAATCTGTTCCTCACAATCAGGTTCAGAGAGCTTGGCAATCCAGGCAGTCAACCTTTACGGCCAAGAGACAGGAAAGCCTGCTCCAGCTGGCAGTTAACCTTGGCAGCATCCACATGGTGCTGGTTTTAGTCACCATGCAGAATATGTGAGTTCTGAAGTTAAAAAGTTTCCACCCCGATTTCAGAGGACCTGAGGACCAGGCAGTGTGCCCCTGTATGAAACTGTAAATCTGAAGCTGAAGGTGTTCCCAGAAGTTTGGAAAAACCAGACGCATGGATCATCTAAGGAAAGCTGCAAGAACTGAGCAACACAGGCCTAAGAGAGAAGCATTGGGGCCTAAAACCACTGCAAATGCCATGAGGGTGGAGGCACTCAAGCCTTTTGGAGCTCACAATCAGATTGTTTCAGATGTTGAGTGTGGAACTCCAGGACTTAATGTTTGCCCTGTTGGGTTTTGGACTTGCTTTGGTCCCAGTTCTTTGTATCCCCATTTGTACCTTGGAATGCAATACTGAAACCGTTAGGACTTTGGCAACTCTTGGAGATGGACTTACTCTTTTGCATAAAGGATATACATGAGTCTTTGGGAGGGGGCAGGGGTGGAATGTTATGGTTTATGTCTTGGTTTCTCCCCTAGCCTCATGTAGTCATGCAGGAAGCTGGGTTTAGAGTTTGTGACTGGTTCATTTTCTAGTGTTGGGATTGGTGGTTTGAGGGCTGCACCTGCCCAGGAGTGGGCAGCTGGCATACAATACAAGGATGGGAAAGAGGTGTGCTTTTCCCCTTTTACCATGTTTGCTCTTGTTGCTTGTGGCTGCTGTGAACAGTTACTTCCCAGCCATGCCACCTTGCCTTGGAGCCAGCTGAGTATGGATTGAAACCTCCAAAAATCTGCAAGCTAAATAAACTTTTCCTTTCTAATTTTGAGCATCAGGTATTTTGTCACAGCAATGAGAGAAAAGTAACCAAGATAGCATCCTGGAAAACTGGAGATTTTGATTTCTGATAATCCCTTCAAAAATGATTGAACAATTGGTCCTTAGTCTCTTGACCATGGTTTTTCACTTCCTCAATCACTATTGCCACGAGTACCAGTTAAAACAATAACAACAACAAAACCTTAAGGAGTCCTAGTTCCTTAGTTTTTAAAATTTTATTGAGTTGAGAATATATGGATAGAATTTAATTTGTGTATACTTGTATACTTAGCAAGATATCTGCCTAAGGGTTTTATATGTACAATATAAAATTGTTTATTATAGATATTATATTTTAGAGTAGATAGGTTTTTACTGTTGTTTGACTGACAATTGTCAATTGATTTGTAACCTTTTCCTTCTTCCCAGACTTTTGTAATCTCTATTCAACTCTCATTTTCTATGAACTCAACTATATTACACAGGTCATATAAAAGAATCATGCAATATTTGTCTTTCTGTAATTATCTTTTTTCCCTTATTGTAATGTCTCTTTGGTTCAATTCCATGGTCACACTGTAGAGTGACCCTTTTTTCATTACATGTACTTTTTCTTATTTATTCATCTGTTAATAAGCATGTAAGGTGTTTCCTTACATGGCTAGTGTGAATATTACTGTGATGAATATAAAGTTGTAATATCTCTGTGAGATCTTGATTTCAGTAATTTGGATAAAGGTCCAGTAATGAAATTTCTGAATCCTTGATAGTACTTTTTAACAATTTCTGAGAAATCACTACACTGTATTCCACGCTGGCTATCCTGTTTTACATTCTCACCAACAATATCAAAGTTTCTGATTTCTTTGCAACCCCTAAAGTGCTTCCATATTTTTTAATAATTAAGTATGAAGTAGTATCTCACTGTGGGTTGGATTTACATTTTCTTGATGATAGTATTCTTTTTCATGTTTTTTGCCATTTCCACTTGAATGTCTTCTTCAGAACTTGTCTAAAATCAAGTTATGAGGTATTTTTATTCCTAACTAGTTCACAAGAGTTCCTTACATATTTTGAGACTAACCCTTTATTGGATATGTTGTTTATAAATATTATTTCCCACTCCATAAGCTGCTTTATAAGTGGGTTGATTGTTTCTTTTGAAGTGCAGAAGGATTTTAGCTTGGAGTAACCTTATTTGTTTGTTTTTATTTTCTGTACTTTTGGTAACACCTCACAAGAAATTTAATCAATATATTATTGAAGTATTTATAATTGCTTACCCTTTCTTATATTCTTAAGATAAACATAATCCTCCCATTTTGATAACTTTTATTATGTCCATTAATTCTGAAGTCGATGCATAAAAAAATCAAAAAGTTCTATCTTTCAAAGAACAGGTTTCCAAATTTTATTCCTAATCATGTTTAAATAGTGTTTAAACTGTTGGAGAACCTGCAAGAAATGATGAAAAATCCCTCATTCTGTCTGACTTTAATTGATTCAGTTCCATGTATTTTTAAATAATATTGCATGTTGTTATCAGTAAATATTTTCTTTAGCAAGGAAGAGTGATTTGTGTAATTAAAAGTGCTAACCCAATGTGTTATAACTACATGGATACCCGTTAATTTGTGTGATTTGTTTCAATATGGATTAATTATGATATGAAGTCTTGATTATGATGAAACTGTCAGATGACAGCTTCTCTTCAGTTCAGATCAGCCTCCAGTATTTGTATTTAAGTGCTTCCCTTAAGAGAACTTACTGATGAGTTGCTTTAAATACCGACAAATTCATTCATGGCATCAACCGTCAACTTCAGGGACTGAGAAGCCCATTTTGGGGAGAATACCCTAAAGTTGGGTGTGTGTTCTTAATGTTAATAAATCTTTGGGTAAACTTACCTTGTCAGACAGTAGTTCTGCCCTCTTATCCAGGGGTTGGAGATGAAATTCTGATGTAGAGGCTTTGGTAATCTTTCAGTGGCTTAGTATTCTTCCCAGGATTACTGCTCCTATCACTGAAACAACTCTCCACTCAGTTTGGAGGACCTAGTATGGCAAAAGCTGGTGACTTAGCTGCATGGAATTTAGGTATGGAGGATCTTCTTATTGCCAAATAACCTCGGATATTTTTTATTATGTATTAACCCTCAGGAATCCAAACAGTTTTTCTTAAACAGAAAACACAATATTTTGTTCATGACAAGATAGGAGGGAAGGACAAGAGAAGTGAAGGAAAGGGGGTGAACAAAGGAATTAATATGTGTTATGCACAGGTACCATCTCCACAAGAGGAATGAAAATATTTTATACTGAAAACATGCATCGAACAAAGGAAGGGGATCCAGAGATAAATGGAAGAGAACAGGAAAAAACAGAAAGAGGATTAAAAAGAAAGTACGATGTATTATGTATCTGTGCTCATTTTCCATAAGGAATATAAACATTATGTACTACAAACATGTACTAATAAAATAATTTTTAAAATGTGTCTTCAAAGGAGCCTAATTATTACAAAAGTGACAAGTAAAACAACAATATTAACAGTAAAAGCACTAACATAAATATTATATCTATAATAATTTCAGTAGTTCAAAAAGCAAGCTGTCTGGCTGGTAAGAATGCTAACAAAATATTATGACATTCTGCCAGTCCTTTAGAGAAGGACGTCAAATTTTACTCAACATCTTATATTTAACTTGATATGATTTGTGCAAATTAATGTATCTTTAAAGCAATAAATCTAATCAATAAATGATCGTAATTTTTTGAGAATTAACAAGATGCTACACTATGATTCTTGTTTTCTAAACTTACTAATCAAAAGAAAACTTTAGTTCAAGACACCATAGAACAAGAAAAACAAAATTTTATTGCTTGTGGAAAAGAGGAAAAGTAATATCAAAATGACTTTTGAGATTGCATTTTGAATGCAGAAGGAAAAGTAGGCATCATATATCTCCTTGGTTTTGCAACTTGGGTGCAGAGCTCAGGAGGTTATGAGCCATGAGGTGGAATACTGAGAGTTACTGGAAATGAAAGGCTCAAAATGCCTCAGCTTGCAGTGAAATTTATCTTGCCTTAAAAACTTACACATAAAAATTTTTTATGTAAGTATAAACACACATAGATTTTGAAGTTCAGTGAGAGATGCATTGACTGTTAAAAAGTAAAATTTGCACTATCGTAGCAATGTCTTGATTGTTGCAAAATCTTTATCTGTGCCTGGGTTTCACCTTCACTGTACCACGGCCATCAGTCTTATCTGAGAGGAATTGCTTTTAGGGAACACTCATCTAACTTTCTTACCACTTATCAGGGTAAGAAATGGAGGGACCTTAGGAAATCAAAGTAGTTTGTCAAGACCACATACCCAACAACCCAAAGATCTGACTGGAATCCCTGTTTCTTTATCTCTAGGATTCTTTCCCTGCTGGTCCTCTGGGAAGATGTTTAGAGCTGGAATGGGGTGACAGGGCTGCTCACCTTTGCCCTGGTCTTTTCCCTCATGATAAAAACACATCCTGTGCAAAGATTGGCCTGTCTAAACTTGGAAGCGCTGCTTACTCACACCCGCAGCACTTTCCTCATCGAGTAGACCCTAGGTGTGGTTCTCTTTGAATGTGTCCCTGGTAAAATCATCCATTGAATCTTTTTTTGTAAACTTAATGCTTGTTAGTCACCCAATATGTGTTGGGCTCGGTGAGAAATGAGAGGAACTTTATGGAGTCTATTGCTGTCTCATTTAGCAAGAGAGAAGCAGTAGCTTAAAAATATGATTGACAAGCACTATGCATTTCTCCTGCCCTATAAGGTGATTTAATGCCAAGAGAAAAATGACCAAGACATGCTAGGTAGAGGACACCGTATCCTTTCTTAAGCCAACCAGAGAAAGCAAGTGTATATCCTCAAGCTGCCCCTTAATATATCCCCAATAAATTCTGTGTTGAAATGCAGAAATAAGTTATACTTAGAAACATCTGGAGGTCTTTATTTTCTCTCCCCTACAAGCAGCTTGAGGCTTGGTATTAAAGTTTTCACAAAATTTTTATTCCTTTTTCTATTGATAAGCAATGAAATGATTTCTTACATGAAAACATCTTTATCTCTTCTGGAGATTACAACTTATGACATCTATATAGTTTGTTAAGGTTGGAAGAAACTGTAATATTCATAATTCCACATTCTGTGAGATGCAGAAATTGTCAACATTATCTCATTTTATTCTGAAATATAACTATCCAACTGTCATTCATTGAGAGACCACTAGTAAATGCTGGGTGATATAAAAATCAAAGTTGAGCTAGACACTCTTGCATCTGATAGGACCAGAAAGCACATGCACAAAACAGTCATAATACAGTGCAGTCAGACACCTGCCCTGGCCATGACAGTTTCTATGTACAATGTAAACATTGAAATTGTCTTTATTATTGAAGACATTTTACAGTGATGTGTATCAAAAAAGACCCAGAGAAGATATAAAGAGGCACTGCTCAAATAAAACTTAAAGAAAATCCTAGGGGGAGTTGAGGAGAAAAGAAGGCTAGACAATTTCTCCAAAGGGAATACCTGGACAAAGCTATGTCAATAGTTAGACAGTTTGGGCCACTCTTGGAAGTTTAAGGTGAGGACAAGATGTCCTGTCCAGGGCCACACCACTCATCAGGAATGCAATTTGGGCTCTTCTGTAGCTTTCCCAAGTTCTGCCTGTAAAACCGAGCTGCTTGCATGTTTCTCTGCCACTGGAGGACAAGAACCAACGATTTTGATGTTCTCTGGGTGAACTTCTTCTGATGGTGGCAAGTTGAAGCACCTCTGATCAAAGTGATGATATTGTTAGATTAACAAACACCACGGAAGTGGAGAAACACCATTTTGGATGTGGTTTCTGCTCTTGTATGGTGAATTTATGCATAATGCCTTTTCACTGTGAATTTATGTTTAACACCTTTGGTATTAGCATGTGATTTGTGAAACAATAACATTAAAAGACTGCCCACTGAGCATGGCTTTGTTTGAAAATTAGTCTCTTGGCCCTTACTCTCAAATTCTAAAAGGAAGGGAAGCTATCACTTTTTCTGAAATGAGATCATATGTAAACTAAGCTACGGGTAATATAATGAGGGGAAGTCAATTTATAAATAAGTACATTGGAAATATTATCATTCCTGGGCCAAATATCAGCGATTGCAAATGTTAATAACATTTACTTAATAACGAGTTCAATAATTTAGTCCTTTTAGGACTGCTAAAATAATCTTTTGCCTATTGTTTATGATCCAGTTCAAGCTGCTTTGATAATTCATGCATATTTTTATTAGGGCCAGCATCTGCTAGACTTGTCAATGTGGCTATGCAATTGTTTAGCAGCAGTAATCAAATGCTCAAATTCCTAGATTTTTTTTGGTACCAGGGATTGAACTCAGGACCTTGTGCTTGCAAGGCAGGCGCTTATATCACTGAGCTAAACCCCCGGAGGAAATGCCTACATTTTTACAAATGTGATCTAATGAGGCACTGCTTGTTTTTAAAGGTCACGTGTTCACTTGACATGTTTTGGAGGGTTAAGGTAACTAGTGGAACTTTGGTTGGTATAATTGTAAAAACTACACATAGCGATCACAGTGGTTGGGCCCCATTACCCTTCTGCCTCACAGTAAATTCGCTGAGCCCTGCTGGTGGCAACTGCCTACTGTAACTGTGGCTACATACACATGCAGAGCACAGCAAGCAACAATGTTGGAGCTTCATGATGATTTCACCAACAAATTCAGATGCAGTGCCTCCCTACTGGCTTCTCTTGATGTGTCTGTAGAGAGCAAATGGATACTTATTTGCAAATTAATGTCCAAATGTTCTGTTTTCCCAGTGAAGGGACCTGTGACTGCCATGTGGACAAGCCCAAATACTAAAGTTATGTCTTGAATTTATGGGTCAACTTATATACCTGTGCTGAGATAAACTTGAATACAGTAATTAAAGAACCATAAGCAAAGAACAGGCAAGGAAGAGTGGCTGGGAAAAGACAAAGGCTTCCTGGTCATACCCTCTGGGACCTGAGTCTTCTGACCAGGTCCTATCTCCTAATAGCAGATCAGCTATAAACTCATCAGTGAACTAACACACTGATGAGTATGACATGTCCGTGATCTGGTCACCTCCCACAGGACCCACCTATGCATACATGAGGCTTGGGGAGGGGCCATCGAGATATAACCAATAGCATAGCTTTGTCAGATTGGCTTCTTTTACTTAGAAATATTCATCTGCATTTTCTCCACTTCTTTTTCATGGTTTTATTTCTCATTTATTTTTATTGATGTATACGCCTCTATTGTCTGAATGTCCAGATTTTGGCAATTATGAATAAAGCTGCTTTAAACAAAGTGTGCAAATTTTTGTATAAACATACTTTTTCAAGTCCTTGGAGAAACTATAGCAAGGAACATGACTGTGCTATTATTTGGTCAGAATATGTTTTTAGGAAGTTACTAAGCTGTTTTCAAAAGTCGCTGTATAAAGTTGGGGTGATTGACACATGCCTATAACCCTAGGCTTTAGGAGGGAGGCTGAGACAAGAGGGTCACACACTCAAATCTAGGCTGAGCTACACAGTAAGTCTAGAGAGGAGGGTGCTGTGTCATTTTGCTTTTCTACCAGCGATAGAATACCAGTGAATAGTGCTGTTCTAAGTCCTCCCTGGCATTGGTGGTATCAATGCTCTGTGCTTTGGTCATTCCAGTAGGAAGTGGTGTTTTCATTGCTGATTAAATTTCCATTTTCTTGGTGAGGTGATATGGAACTCTTGTATATGCTGATCAGTCTTCTGCAAATCTTCTTCGGTTAGATACTGGCTAATGTTTTTGCTCTCCACTTTTTTCACAGGGTTATTCATTTTCTTATTGAATTTTAGATAATAATCTTTCATCAAGTATATCTGTCACTTTTCTTCCAGCCCAGATATTTTCTGTTCATTCTCTTGGCAATGTCATTTATAGAGCAGAAAATTTTTCATCTTAATGAAATCCAGTTTATCAATTCTCTCTTTCACAGTTCATGCAATGAGTATCATATCTAAAAAGTCAACAGCAAACTCAAGTGACAACTTCTCCAAATTGGACCTGAAATCTATATATGATAGCTAAGGAACAGAAATCAGTTATAATCTGCCTAAGAAATATTTGCCTAGTGAACTGGCAGAATAAGGGCTTGAGTCCATATCTATCTGAATTCAAAGACCTATTGGAGACCACTACTAAGCAGCTCTGAGCAGGACTTAAATTTAACTAATTGGCTTTCTATGTTTATCTGTGAGTCTGTCCCAGGCCTCGGCCCCTTGCCTGGCGATGGGAGCTGATTCATAGTAAGTGAACCTCTATGAATCACTGGTCCTGGCTGAGGTCTGTTGTGGCCTGTGAGGCCAGAGATACCTCAAAAGGCATGATAAGGCCACAGCTGAAGACACCTTGGCTCCAACACTAATTAAGTAAATGGAGACAGCAGTTAAAGGAAGTTCACTCCTGTAGTCTCAATCCTACCATGAATGTTATCTTGGAGATAAGATGGTTCTCCTAAATTGGTATACCACTTGGAGAAGTCTTTGAAGTGGCTCCCAAGGTCCTGCTCATTTCCTGTGCTTATTTCAGTTGTCTCACCTTTTGTCCTTGGTTCTTGATCCTAATAAAAGTGGCTGAGCCAGAGAGATGGAGGTCTAAGTCCTCCAAGTCTTGAGCTTAACTAAAGGGTTTTGACTCTCCTGGAGCCCTAAAAAAAATCATACAATCTTCTCTTTTTATTTAACCTCACCATACACTCCTTTGGGAGATCGGGATCTAGAGCAGGACAAAATAAAGACTTTAATTTTAAATAGAGACACATCTGCACTCATAAAATGTAATTTTTAAAATGTACACTATTTAATTTGAAACACATGTAGTTCAAATAAACAGCATTTTTATATTTTCTCATTGTATTCAACACATACCACTACATATTTAGGATCTAGAAATATGAGTAAGATCTTCATTTTGTACTGAAATCTTTATTGTGAGTTTAGAAGGATTTATTTAAAAAGTAGGTGTTCAGTAAATGCCGAATTTAGCTGCTTAATGGATTTATTCTGTTCCTGCGCAGTGGTTCAACAACTTGTCTCGGCTTCTAATTTTCCCGGACATAGTTAATTTAGATCACTGGGCTGTGTGCTTTCCTCTACCACCAGCTCCAGTTTCTGTTTCCTTATAGCTGGGAATCGGCCTGATTATTTGTCTCTCTAACAAATCTCCTGATTTTGCTGATGGTGCTGGTTCATAACATACATTCAAACCTGCTGTTTTTAACTGTTGGCTGATTAAAATGATTTATGGCTCATTTAATAGTGATTCATCACTATTAAATGGCGGTGGTGTTTGTACCTTCTGAGAGCAGTCGGAAAACAGAAATTTTATGACATGAATATGGAAAAAAGTGATTGTGAGATAAGGAACATGGCTAAATTCCATAAGAAATGCAAATGTGCTGGGAGTTTGAAGTGATGGACAGAAATGTGAGAATGCTAAGAAATAGTGTAAATGAACAGCAAAAGAATTATACTGCCCAGAAATGGGCATAGGTGTCCCTTCATGAAAAAAATACTCATGCACTGGTGGCTTAATCTAAAGCCAGGCAAGATTTTGCTGAGGATGAGAGGAGGTTAGTGTCCAATGTCTTTTCACTGCTGTTGCTTTATTTGATGAGCTCCATGACTATATATCTGCATGAGATCCTGACTCCCCAAGCTCTTGCCTGGTGTAGTTCGTGTTTCTGAAATGAGGAGGTTTACCCAGTGCTGCATTCAGGAACCCCTGCAGGGTGCAGGCTCAGAGGTGATCAGTTCCCCGGTTAAATCATCTTCCTCAGTGTCTTCTGTAACTCCAGGACAGTACCCATGCCTATCCTGACGTGGTCAGCCTTCATTTACATTGATGGATTGGGTGCCAGAATCCTGGATCTCGGCAGAAGATTGCAATCTGAAATTAAGCACTTTGAAGCCACCAGAATGATTTTAAATTTAAATAAGACTCAGATGAAAATAGGACATGTTGGTGTAGCCATCAGGAGAAATGAGGACTGACAGTTTAATTTCTGTAAATGCTGCACACAAATGGATGTGTCAGCCCCATCCACTGGTGGGCTTGCCTAGGCTGAATACAATGGACTATAGTGGAGCATTTTGATGTTAAACATATAGTTATAAGTTTTTACATTTAGAAATCAGAATAAACTCTTCTGCTCAAGAAGGCTGTACTGATAGGTTGTTTTTGGTTCTTACCCTGGCCTCAGCCTTTACAGCACACTGGAGTGTACTGATTTACTACAATTGCTGGAAACCCTAAAATAACCCTTTCTGTTCATCAAAGTAGCTCTTGAGTCTTCTGTATCTCAGCCCTGATGCAGTTCAAAAAAAAGACACCTCTAAAAATGTCAAGGACCTTCTTAGAGCTCATATCTTTTCCATTTGGAGGTATCTCAATTTAGAATCTATCAGACTCTTTGATGGGTGCAAGAGACTTGCTGTTATTGAAAGGGATAAAGGCTACATTGTCTGCATTTTATTACTGAGGCAAAGATTGAAATCTTGTAATTAATTTTATAGGCCAGGTTTACTCAGCATAGAAAGGTGCATTTATGCTGCAGAAAGAACACTCAAACCCACACAGTGGGAAAGGAGGGACAGTTAGAAGTACCAAGTCTTTTGTGCTTATGCTTAATGTTAAATATTAAAACTATTTTGTCTTGGTGTTAGTTTTAAAATACACACATTAAAATAAACACTGCAGTCCTCCGACTAAGCTATCCTGCATGCTATAGTAATAGGAACACCTGTACTTACAATTTCTTGATTTTTATGGCAGGAATTAAGGGAGGTATGGGGTTAACTTTGATATGTGCATGGGAAGCAACATTAGTGATTTCATATGCAAGCAAGAGTACAGAAGCCCCTTTTCCCATCCTTGTCATGGTCTAGGAGGTTTATATTAATAATCTCATGGAAACATTATTGGAATTCCAGCAAGTTAATTCCAATCTACCACTTCCAGTGCAACTCATGGCGAGAATAAAGACACTGAGACATGATTATAATTATAGGTTATCAAGGGGTCCTGAGCCCAACCTAGATGAACCTTTTTCAGAACAAAGACCCTGACCCAAGGCCTAGCCAGGATTTTATTAATTCATGAAGAAGAGAGTGGCTAGAGGATGAGTGACTATGAGAAGGGTGAGAAGTGCATGAATACTGTTAACTGGGCTAGTTAGGAGTCTAGAAAGCACCTCTTCACTATGCAGAGAGAAGGATATGCAGAAAGACCAATCTGCATAACACAATTGAAACAGCATTTAATGTTTAAGAGGCTGGAGCTTCAGTTCTGATGTGCAAACCTTTTCTGCCCTGGGAAGTCACAGCCTCTCATCTCCAGACTTGAGCCCAGTTGACAGCCCTGGAATGCTGACTCTGCATCCCTCTCAGATCAACCTTTTAGGGAGACACTGAAGCAGAGAAACAGTGATGGTCACCTGCTTTCAAAGATCGTAAAAGGAAGGGAAAAGAAAATACATCTAATATTATATAAAAACACTTAGGATAGCTAAGATGATTGTGCTACAAATTCTGTAAGTGCTTGGAACAAAATAGTTAACATTCATAGGTTTGGGACAATTGTACGTATTATTGTATGGTGATGTGAGGAACTCTTGGAGATCATTATGTAAAATAAGAACCCTAGTTATGCTCATATCACCTTGTTTTGAAGGCCTATATTGTCAGGGTTCTGGACTCTGCTATTTTTGTTTGTCTTTTTTGTTTTGTGTTTTTCTAGGAATTTGTTTTGCTTTATATAGGTATATATGTAGACACTCATGCAGGTGTAGAACTTCTCCTAAACAGTTTATGAAAATCGTTTATATAACGCACAACGAAGTGAACAGCTACTTTGATGAAAAAGAGACACTAAGGTACCCAGTACTGATTCCATAGCATCATGCTGTGAAATCCAGCAATACTATTATTCTTTGTTCAGAATGATTTTAGCCTGTTTTGTATTGTTTAATTTCAACATACATGAAGGTATGAACAGCTATTTTGAAGAGAATGAGAGACATTTTAGCAGCCACTGTTGACTTCCCTATTGTCTGGTCTTGAAGACCTAAAAGGCCTTCATCATCCTGTTCTGATCAGTTTTGTGTGAATTCTCTGTATGTGAAAATATGGACAGCTATTTGGAAGAAAACAAGAGACAATATGATAGACAGTGAAGATCTCCTGTTGTCTTGCTTTGAAATCTGCGTTTCTTACATTGTTTTCTTATGATCTGTTTTGTTAAGTTTAATTGTACCCTCTTCAAAGATCAGTACCTCAGCCAGCCCTATTTACACTGCTTAGAGCCAACTGAAGGGGAAAGGAAATAGCTTAGCCAGCTCTGTTTCTATCAGTACATGGAGACAGGGCCAGGTTTAGCCAAAGTGGAAGTCATTTCTCTGTATCAAAAGAGAGTCATCCAGTGGCCCTCCACCGAAGAGTAGCTGTTTCCACCATTTACCATGGTATTGTTATTCCCCCCAAAATGCCTCTTTGTTTTGTAGTCATGTTACTTACTCATTACATGCCTTAGGATTAAGAATAAAATAGTAGGCCTTCTGAGATGGTTCATTTGAAGGCTCAGTTTCACTGAGGTAAGGGATGTTCAGAAAGCTAGCAAAATATTATTTCTGAGTGTGCCTGTGAGAGCGGAGCTGAATAATACTACCTTTTGTATTAGTACTCTAAGATCTGCCCTTATCAATGGGGGAGGAAGTATGCAACGCATTAAGGGTGTCAAATAACAAACCATTAATTATTTTTACCTGAGCTAGGGCATCTAACTTCTGCTTTCCTGCCTAACAAACTGGTAACAATATCCTGCAAAGCTAAATACTTTATTTTTTGAATGAGAGAATGCAAAAATCAAATTAGTTCCTAAGAGACTTTTTCTTATTTTCACTAGGATGGTGATGGTGCTATCTAACTTTTACTATCTATTATTTGTTGTGGTATTTAGCTTGTAGTAGTTTCCTGCTAAGTGTTTTTAAATTAGGGAATGAATGTTCTACCTATTTATTGAACAGTTTGTTAGTGCTCTCCCACTGTGTAGTAAATTACCACAAACTTAATTGTTTGCTCCTTTACTCGCCATTTCCACCAATCAAGAACCCAAGTCCAGTTTCACAGAGTACTAAACCTGGACTATCAAGATGCTGAAATTAAGGTGCTGACCAGAGACTCAGTAGTCTTCTGTGGTGCGAGGTCTTTTCTAAGTGCAAAATTTACAGGCAACATTGATTGCAAACAGTTGTAGTGGCATACACCTGATATTCCAGCCACTCTGCAAACTAAAGGAGGAGGATTACAAGTTTTCAGGCCAGTTTGGGCAACTTAGGCATATCCTGCTTCAAAAAACTAAAAACAAAGAGGGCTGAGGATGTAGGTCAGTGGGAGTATGCTTCAGCAGTGAGCATTCCTGGTTTAATCTCTAGTGTAGCACTACTGACAAACAAAAAATGTACGATGCATTGCCTTGCAGCCTGTCCTAGTTACTCTCTTACCACTGAACAAAATGTCTGACACCTACAACTTAAAGAAGGAAGCAGAGAGAACTGGAAAGTGCCACACCCTTCCGGGTCATGACCACAACGATCCACCTCTCTTGACCAAGCCCTACCTCATAACAGTACATACAACAGAAACTCAACAGCGGATTAGTCCTCTGAAGAATGTAGTGCCCTGTGATCAAACCACCTTCCAAAATCCTATCTCAGAGCATATGAAGTTTGGGGGGGGGGTATTCTAGATATAAACTGTACACAGCTGTGTTACTGAGGTCGTATTTTCTTGCTATCTACCTGGCAGGGATAGTTCTAGACTCCTAGAAGTCACATTCAGCACCTTGACTCATGACTCCTGGAGGCAGTTACATGAGGCTGTTTGATTTTTTTCCATTCAGAAGTACTGTATGTAACTCTCTTATTTCATTGAACTTGTAAGTTTCTCTCCAGTATGTAACAAGGAAGTTTTTCATTGTGTCACAATCAAGGATTGACTATTTTACCATCATTCACCAATGGATAACCAGTGAGTTAACTATCCTTTCATAATAACAGATTCTGTCTGCAAGGTGGAGACTACAGAATGGCATGAGAATTCTAGTAATCTGGTAATTCTGCCCATTGCAGGTGAGATATATCCATCACATATTAAAGTGAAAAAGGAATACATACATTTGATTTACATATGAGTTGTTCATAATGTAAGTTCAGTGGTTTAAGCCGTGGTTTCACATTAGAATAATCTGAGACAAGTCTAAGACCTACCTAAAACAATTTAAATGAGAATTTATGGAGGGTACAGCACAGATGGATATTACAAAATAGTGCAAAAGTAATTTAAATATATAACTGGCGATGAGGTCACTAAAATAGATTATTTTTAAGATTTGGTCCATATCTAAGATTTTTGGTACAGGCATTAGTTACCAGACAGTATAAAGAGGGCAACTGTAAGTGCAGCCCAGTAGTAGAGAGCTTGCCTAGAGTCTGCTACTTCCTGGGATTGATATCCAGCACTGAAAACAAACGAACAAAAGAATGAATTGGCACCAACAGGTGAACTGAAAGTGGTCAAAGGAAGCACTCACAATAGAAGTTATGGTAACCCAGTTAGTTGGGAACAATTTTTAAGAGTAAACTCAGCCTAGAAAAGATAATTTTGAGACAGTAGGATTGGTAATGAACTTAGAACTGATTCTGTTGACAGATTGATTTAATTCTTAAAGCCTATAAGTGTTTCTGACCACCTACTTCTTACAAGGTCCTATTGGACATCAGACAATCATAGAAATAGAAGTAAATTAGATCTTATCCTACCTGGAAAGAATGAAACACATAGCTGTGGTTGATCTTTAGCTTAAGAGACGTTAAAAATTTTTTCAAGGTCATCTGAAAATACGACATGAAGGGAAGAGTTGCTATTTGATTTAAACCTGCAAAAGTAAGTTGAGACACCCAACATGTGGAAGCCAGAGTTGGAGAGATGGGTGGAAAAGCTTCTGAAACAAGTGGATGTAGTTACTGCTTTCCCTTTATACTTTTCACTGCTGAGTTTTACCTGCTGCCTCACTCTATTTTGCAATTCCTGACCAGAAGTCAAACTACTAACTGCATTCTTAACACCCCTTGCCTCTTTTCTATCTCAAAGAAACAACTGAGGGCTAGGTCTTCCAGGAAACCACTGATCACATCTGGTCTACTCTGCCTACCGTATATTTCTGTGCTATCTCCAAGATATTTACAGTGGAATTTCTCAGCTGAATTTTGAGTCCTTTGAATTTGGGAACCTGCTCAAAATTTTCACTTATAGGCCTTAGCTTATTGAATAACTTGGCTGAAAAGAAATCATAGAAACCAGATAGACTAGACTGTAAAATTTTTGTAGTTTTTAACATCATAACAATTCAATTCTTAACTAATTTCTCTACAGTTTTTTCCTACAACTAAATTTAAAAATGATTATCAAATTTCAAGGTATTTTTCTTTTCTTTTCTTTCTTTTCTTTTCTCTTTTTTCTTGTCTCTTCTTTCTTTTCTTTTCTTTTTTTCTTTTTCCTTTAGGGGTAGGTCATATCTCTCTTCTCATTACTATGCTTGCTCAGTACCTTCGACAGATAGTTTTCCATCTTCTCGAGTGTCCTCACTTCTTTTCTCTGGTGGAAGACTTGTTCCCTTCTTCTGTTCTTTGTACTTTCTCTCTGTACTCCCTGACTGCCTTTCTCTGTCACACAGTCTAGCTTCTCCTTTGCTCTTATCTCAGCTTACTGCTACGTAGTCATGTGAGCTCAAAATTTTCTGTTCACCATTTCTTCCTCTTTCCTGTCACCTTAGCCCTCATTTTCTTTGTAGGAAGTATTTCATCAAATTATCAGTTCACATGTGTAGCATCTTATACCTTCTGACCAAAAGAGAAACTACAAAATGCAGCAGGAATATTCTTTCATGTGCTTTTATATCTGTAGTCCTAGAATGTGGCATGGGGCATGATTAGTCACTAGTATTTATTTTAATAATTAAAAATTATGCCATAAGAAAGAATAACTTATTTTCTAACTCATCTGACTTGAAAAGGAAAATAATTAAGACAGAGTTAGAAACTTGACTCAGAAAGCATATCTGAATTTAGGTACCAAATCTCCATGTTAGATATAAGTTTTACCTACTTTTATTGGCAACAATAGTAGCCCAGTATGAAAAATGGAATAGACTTCAAGAAAGATGTGCAAGTCAATTTCCTTTCCAACATGTCATATTTCACAAAAAAGTAACTCTTCCTTAAATCTCTTGATTAGATTCTTCACCACAAGAAGTGTATTAATTGCTTGCCATTCATTTAGCCGGCTACAGTTCAAATGGATAAACAAGTTAGGTGGCATTTAAATAATGGTGGCATTTGCACCATACATTCAGAATCTTCTTTCAAACATAGTAAGTGTCGTGTAAACTTCAGACCATAGTAAGTATAATCTTCACTTGGCATTAAATTAATACTGTAATTAAGAAAAATATCACCTGTAAAACCTGTAGGCATCAGAGGGTGCCCCTTATAGCTTTTATTACTGTCACTGGAGTATTTTTGGCATTATAATACCTTTTTTCCTTCAGCAGTGATTTCAGATTCCTGGCAAGAAGGGAACTACAAGATATAGAAAAGTCACTTCTTTTGCCCTGTTATTATGAAACTGATAGCTAACTCATATTTCATAAGCTGCTATATTTTGTAGCAATAAGCAGTTTGCATCCTAAAATATCCATTTGCTCATTAAGTAGAACATGGAAAAGAATAAATATGAAACTTCCATATTATATTGCCAGAGTGGAAATGATGATTTTTCTCCCTTCCACAGAGGATAGAAATCAGAAAAGAGCAGAAAAACAAGTCAGATTTTGGACATAAATCTGAACACAGCCATTACAGTGAATGACTAAGAGGTTTTTATATTGTTGTCTCTATCCCAGGAGAAGATAAACACAGTGGATTTCAATTTGCTGGAGTCTGTGGAATAGTTACGATACAGTAATAAGAGCCAGACTGAGTTTTACTACTGATCCTCCCCTAAGTAATCATGGGGCCTCAGTCACGATACTCCAACTTTCTAAGCCACAGTGATTGATCTGTGAAATTATAACGTAAGATCCCCAAGTGCTTTCTAGCCTGGAAATTTCATAGACCCAGACCATGTATATACCAAAAGTTCTCAATATTTTAAAAATAATTTATAAGACATTGAGAGAAATGAGTAAGTCAAGACTCCCCAAATTATAATTTTCACTTTGCAAATAAATAAATTGAAGCCTTAGTTGGCTGAAGGACCCATTGGAAGTAAGCAAGTGATAGTTCTTATGTGAGTCCCTTATATTACAGTAAGGATGAAAAAGTATTATTGGAAGATATTTAGGAAGATATCCTTGGAGGAAGACCATCAGATGTTTATCTAGTCCAAACTTTGAATTTATGCTGAAATCTCTTTCAGTTAGTTGCAGACAGCTGGCTGTCCTCACCATTCCCTCACACTTTTGGAAAGAGGGTGACACTTTCTTACTGACAGAGTCTTTTCACCACTTGTGAACATTGTTGTTCTTTTTGTCTCATAATATGAAGAAAAATATATTGAATTCAAAAAACCAATACCCACCATGTTCGTGTCAGCTGTGGAAGGATACTAAATGTTATTTTAGTGATGATGCGTGTCTACTGACTACTTAGGTAAAACCATACATTGAACAAATATTACCAAAGACTGAGTGCAATTTGGAAGCATATCACTTTTAAACATGTAAGAATAAAATTAGTAGGGCTTTATGGGAGGAAGATGGAGATATTAGGTAAAGCTTTGAGCAATTTTATTTTACAATGGTTATAATTAGTGTTGATGATTCTCCATCCATTCAATCTTTTACCGAAGATTTGCCACTTTTTCTCTGTTGCTAGAGAAAGAGTACAGCAGAGGTCTTTTAAGTGTGGATAAAGCAATGCCAGTTTGGAGTATCTGTACATTGTTATCCTGATCTCTTCAAAGAAAGAGAAAACAAGCAAACATATATTATTATGGAAGATGGAGAAAGTGAATAATGAATTCAAAATCCCATTGTCTCAGGTATTTTCTTAGCTGTAGGACTTTTGTGTCCCTGCTTCCTGCCCAGTCTTTGTTGTTAATATTCCTTCCTCTACCTTTATTGGTATTCTCTCCTTCCATCTTCTTTCAAAGACCTAGCTTCTGATTCTCCTGGATGTTAAGTAATCTTGCCATTTCACAGGACACTTTATAAAAAACTCTCCTATTTGCATAATTATTTCCTGCATTATGGTTATTTCTCTATTGTCTTTTCTCCTCTATTAAATATTGCATTTATTTGAGATCAGATGGTTTTAATCTTCCACAATCACCTTCATCCAGGACATTTTAATTGCTATCTTGATTATATAGGCGTTCTTTGACACTAAATAGCTTTAGACACAAATGATCAAAAAATTATTGAATATTTATGATTATTTAATTTTCTTATTTGCTTTTTGCAAAGCTACTATGTAATAAATTAATCTAACAGCAAATCAATTTTATAGAACACTTCATGAATTCCTGTAAATATTTTTATAAAAGTTTCTCCTAAACAAAAAAGGAAAGACTGAGGAAATTCTAGTACACTTTATTCTGTTACCGGGAGGCCTTGAGCTTTCTAGCAAATGAGTGAAGAAATTAATATTATATATTTTAAAATCTGCAAAGGATGCCTTATTGGAAAGGAAACATTTTTTATTTTGAAATGTGAAGCACTCTTTAGCTAAGTATTAACCCACACACTTAATTATCATATATGTTTCATGGCAGAGAATACAGTGAGATGCCTCATGCTGGCAGGACATTTATTACTCGCTCTAGTTTGGTAAACTATGAAGACATAACCAAATACTTTTGATTAAATAATCATCCCCTTGCAAAAAGTAAAATTCCTTATCTGAACATTTTTATTTGAATTTTGGAAAATGCTGTGTCCTGCAAATCTTTCAGAAGACAAACATAAATCTGAGCCATGACAGGTCTTGGCAGCCTTAAAGTGTCTTCCATGTTCAGACCACATCATTTGTGCACACGTACTTCTCCAACTGCTGCACCCTGCAGGGCAGCGCTACGCCTGTGAAGGACACCTCTGACTACATGTTTATTAAATGAATAAAACACTTTCCATTAAAATTCGCAAAGTTTAAAACAACTCTCCAAGAGATTTTTGATTATTGATCTCTGAAACAGTATTCTATGTTTATTTGTTGGTCTCTTTTCTTTCTTTCTTTTCCTCCATCCTTCCTGCCCTTCCTTCTTCCCTTCCCTTCCCTCCTCTCCCTCCACCGTTTCCTCTCTGTTTCCTTCCTTTCTTCTTTCCTTTCCCCCTTTCTTGTTCTCACTTTCTTTCAGGACTGTGGATTGCACTCAGGACTTTTGCACCTGTGTGCAACCCCAGATCACTTTTTTGTTTATTTTTATTTTGAGACAGGGCCTTACTGAGTAATGAAGCTGCGAAGGCTGGCTCAAACTTGTGGGCCCCCTTTGTCACCCCCCTAGAGTGATAGTATTACAGACCTGCACCGCATGCCATTCTACAGCTGTATTTTCAATTGTTTTGTTGTTGTTGTTTTTCATATAACCCAGTATGCTTACCTTTCTTTTCTTACATAGATCAATATGTTTTCAACAACAGTCGATATTTGTTTGATCAATAGATAATTATTCTAAGAAACATTGTGAGTACATTCTGACTAAATCATTAGGAAAGATATATTGAATATTACAAAAGATTAAGTGTATTCTTATCATGGTGAATTTAGTAGTTTGTAGAAAGCAAAATCAAAACCACATCAAACTCAATGGAACATTGTCAAAAACCGTGGTGGCATAGAAAGGGGGCAGCAAGACTGCATAGTTAGGAGGGAGAAATACTACTAGAGGCTAAGAATAAGTTATCACTTACTGTACTGATTTTGTGACTATATCTAAATACTAAGATTTCTAAGCATGGCTTACGGATTACGTGGAATCTGAGACTATTCCTCTTAATATCCCTCTAGGTTAGATTAATAGAAAATAATTTAAGAAAGTTGTGCAATTGACACTTCCATTCTAATTAATTTAAACAGAACTCTACTTTCTTTTTTGTTCTTATAAAGTTATACACGCCCAATTTGCAAGATGCAATATCTCTATCATTAAGCATTTCATGTTTACTGCCCTGAAATGTTTGGTTTCAATTTTATATTTTTTTCCCTCTCTTAAACCTCTTAATGCTTCAATTTTGTTGATGTAAGACATTACATTTTACCTGCTGTAACTATCTTGTGCCTTCACTAGATGGAAAAATTTTAAGGATAGGACATGTGTTGTTCATTTACTTGTATAAATTTTAAGTCTCTTAGCCAGGCTTTTAGTAGATTCACAGTGCATTGAGGTTAACTTTATATGCACAAGAGGAAAGTCTGCAGAAATGTAAATTTAAATCTCACCTGCATTACAGCCGATATCAAAAACACATTTCTCAGTTTGTAGCTGTCATTTTTATGGATTAAACTGGATGTCACTTGTGACAAATTAATAATAAATGCAAACCAAATCTTGTTAACTGAGAAAAAGATATTTTAGCTGAGATTTTAGTCTTAATTCTGCAAATCACTAGAGATTATAGGAGATGTGCATGCAGCTCAGTTTACTTTTCTAACATTGCTGAGTCAGAGAGAAGTGAAGGTGGAATCCTGGAATGGGCTATCTAACTTCTGAATGTTCCCTCTTTACCTTCGTTCCATCTCTTTTTAAATAACATGTTGTAATGGCCTTTCTGAACATTGCTTTTACTACATCTACTAATGTAAAAGTAGAGGAATTTGGCTTCTCACTCAACTTTTAGATTTAACTCCTCATTTGCAATCATTATTTGGCTGAGGAAAAAAAAAAACCTAAACAGAATTCTCACATATCTGAATGAAGAAATGAACATCATGTGAAAAATTCAGATAGTAGTTTTCCTAAACTTTCCAGCTATTTGTCTTTTGGTGCATTGTTTGTTTTCTGACACTTAAAATACATTCAAATAAGCAATTTCTAAAAGTTTAGAAGTAACTGAAAATGAAAGCAAGATTTGGGAGCATACATAATTGCATGGACTGAACTGTATCTGCCCTAACTGATGATAAAATTTTAACCCAATGCCTGAAAATGTAACTGTACATGGAAATCAGGTCTTTATGGCGATGATCAACCTGAATTATTGTCAGGAGGGAGGGACCTGGTCCAATAAGACGGATGTCATTGTAAGAAGCACATGCTGAAACACAGGCCTGTATGGAAGGAGCCCAGGTAAAGATGGAGAATAATGATGTTTCCAAGATAAGCAAAAGCACCTCTGACGGAGCTAATCTAGTCAGCCTCTCTAATTGCTTCCCTCTGGAACGTTAGAATGTAAATTTCTCTTGCTTAAGCCAGAATTTGTGGTGCTTTTCATAGCAGCCATACTACATTATCACTATGAATTTCAAGGCAATTTAGGAATGCTAATGCACATCTCCCTCTTTAAAAGGGAAAGGCCACAAAACAGGGCACCCTCAACACAGCCATCGTGCTCCTGGCTTGGTACAGTGTCCGTTCAGAAGATACCCAGAATTTATCATTCAGAGGCAGACAGGAAGAAAGCGGAGTGCTGCTGTCATCGTGGAAAGACGGCTCAACGCACAGGAATGGCAAGATGCTCCAGCTCTCCTGACACAGTATTTTTCTGTGCATTGATTCAGCTCCTTCACAGAGGAATAGGGAAAGAATAGCAGCACAGAAAGAGAAGTTGAAAACTTGAAATACAGAAGTAATTTAAAACTCTTTATAAGATATACTTATGCTGAACAACTGTAAACTTGGTAGAATTTAACCATGTGGATATGCCAACTCCTACACTAGAAATGAAAAATATGACACATAACCTATTATTATCCATTGAAAGTTCTCAATACCACACACATAGTAATAACTGAAGCTTTCTGAGTAAGATGGCCAATAAAAAATAGGCATCTATCCTTACAACAAATTACAGAGAAATAAAGAAAATAAAAGAGATTATTCTAGCTTATTGATTTAAAGAACTGAGTCACAAATACATTGGCTGATAGAGATTCAAGTGCATCAAAGTACTTAATCCACATGTTTCCAAACTGACTGAAATTTCCAGTATACAGGTATATCAGGAAGTATAAAAAAACATAAATGTGATAGTAGTCTGGACTTACAGAATAGTCCATTTCTAAAAAGAAATTGTGTCTAAAAAACTAAAATATTAATGCCACTATCTTGGATCTATGATTATTTGACAGTGCAGTATCATATACCATTTGTTGGCATTTAGTGATACTGTTTTGACAAAGTTGTTTATATATTTGGATATATTTGAACAGACATGTAAAGAACAATAGTTACCTAAAATCAAGAATTAAAAGCTCTTTGACGTAAAACTTGCTTAGTGTGCATTTGTGTTACCACAGTAATATCTAGAGGAATCATTTTCTCTTCGTGGAAGAGCAAATGATGAATATACAATTCTGTGCTTTTTGAGTCTGTATTACTTACAATGAATTAGATTTTTGAGAATCTGGAATTTGTGACTCTAGATT
Organism: Dolichotis patagonum; assembly: GCA_004027295.1. Classification (NCBI taxonomy): domain Eukaryota; kingdom Metazoa; phylum Chordata; class Mammalia; order Rodentia; family Caviidae; genus Dolichotis; species Dolichotis patagonum. The sequence continues at coordinate 33,248 of PVJX010016817.1, forward strand.
TTGATGTGTATCTGCCTTGTGATATTTAAGGAAAAAGAGTTCTTGGGATTGAAGTGAGGAAGTGGAAACAGATATATCTGATAGCCTTTGGAATTTCCCCTTTTCCACTGACAGTATTCAGAAACATTTGCAACTAATGTTCATGTTATGTTGTTCTAGAATATATTTTAAATTGACATCATACTATTTACTTTTATATAGTTTTAAACTTTCCAAAGATGTCTATAACAATATTGTAAACCATACCCTCTTTGTAGGAATGTAGGTTAATTATTTTATGTATAAGTTAAAGAGATTTAGAGAAACAATTTGCCAAAGATTGTAATACAAGTAAGTAGACAGAAGCAAGATTCATGTTCCATTTTGCCACTGATATTTCTTCATAATTCTACAGAAGTCCTGCTTCTCACAGTCTATATCTAAAGTTCCCCCAAAACCTCGTGTTCTCTGAGAACATGAGGGGAACTTCAGATATAAACTATAATGGAAACAAGGACCTCATTGGCAGTTAGGCTCCAGACAATGATTGGTGGGCTCTAGTAGAAAATTTCTCTTCATTTTGCTCCTGTTCTGAAACTTTGAAGGAAGCTGAACTTGCGGGCTCTCTACTAATTGATCCAGTGGAGGAAATTTCAAGGAAGTCCAATATTCAGGTTGTAGCATGGGTACTGTTGCTTTTCATGTGATCTGTTATGGGATATAAGAGCAAAAAGCTACATTGAACAACTTGGAAAATATTTAGCCAGTAGCCAGAAAGGAAGCTCCTGTAAAATCAGACCTGTATACTGCTGACAAAGGAACATTTGATTGCTGAAAATATCAACATTAAACAGAAACCAAGGACTTTACATTGGGACAATAGGAATATGGCTTCATAACATGTCAGGAATCAGAAAGATCACTCCCTTCAAAAGCTCTAGGATGCAAGGCTATAAGGTTTAGCTCTGGCAAGAAAGCAGGTCACTTTGCTTTAAAGGGGACATGTAGAGAATCAGTTTCTGGGATTTGGTTCACAGTACTCAGTCCTCCAGGCACTCATAGGCCTTTGCAGCTAAGACATTAGTTGCCTGGTTACTGCTCAAACTGGTAGCAGACCTTAATGTCATCAACACTGTGCTGATTTTACAGGCATGAAAAATGCAAGAGTAGCAAGGTCAGGAAGACTTCTACCCAGATTTCAAATGAAAGCCTGGGGGCCAAGCAGTGAGAGAGTGGTGCTAGAAGCTGTAAGAGTAAATCAGAAAGTTCAGTAGAGAATTCAGGAATCTGGAACATCTAAGGAAAGCCACAAGGAGTGAAAAAAGCCATCCCCAAAGAGAAGTTAGAGAGTTACAACCACCAGTAATAGCATATGAATAACAGGACTGCCCAAATAATTTGGAGTTCACTCCTCACTACAGGTTGCCCTGAGCAACCTGCAGTGGATTGAGTACAGGACTTCATGCTTGCCCTGCTAGGTTGCAGTTTTGCTTTGGTCCTCTTATTTTCTATCCCTCTATGCCTCTCTTTTGGAATGTGAAATTTTTTAAAAAAAATTCTAAAGAGAAAAAATGCAAAACAGAAAAAGGATAGAAACAATAGAGAATTTCAAAAAAATAAACACTAAGAAATCACTAGTTGATAAATTACATACTGTCATCTTAGAAATAGTTGTTCAAGTTACAAAATTAAAGCATACAAAGTGGGCATTCAAACAGTGAGACTGCAAACCATTCTGCTCAATGATCCAACAAAAACTTAGTAATATGGTTATCAATCCTACACACATAAACATACATGCAGTTATATCCTTTAGAGAACTTTCTTTTCCTCTTTTTACAATAGCAATTACACATTTTGATTTTTATTACTCCTACAGTTCTTATTACTTTTTACACTAGAGACACAATATATTTATAAATATGAGTCTGATTTATTTCACTAATGAGGATAGTCTCAAGTTGCCTCCATTTACCTATAAAGACCTCAAGATCATCCCTTTTATAGCTGAGTAATATTCTATTGTATAAAAATACCACATCTTTTTTATCCACTGTACAGTTGATGGGCATTTTGGTTGTTTCCAAGATTTAGCTATTACAAATTGTGCTGCTATGAACATGGGTGCACATATACCACTGTGATATGACCTTTTCAGTTTTTCTGGGAAAATACCCAGGAGGGGAATAGCTGGGTTGAATGGGGCTTCCAATCCTAGTCTTCTGAGAAATCTCCATAGTGATTTCCATAGTGGCTGTACCAGTTTACACTCCCACCAACAGTGGAGCAGTGTGGAATGGCAATTTTTAACATGTGCCATGGTATGCTAGGAGTATTTAGCTTTCTTTTGTTTATTTTTAAATGGCTAACAACTGTGAGTTTGCCTACAGTTTCAGAAGAGAGTTTGGACTTGAACTTTTTAGCAATACACAAACTATTAAATTTTGGCACCTCTTAGAGATGGACTAAATGCATTTTGCCTTGGGACATGAGCACAAGCACTAGGGGGCCAAGAGTGGAAGGTAACAGATTATATCTGGATATTCTTCCAAAGACTCATGTGCTCAAAGGTGGGGCTTCAGAGGGTGATTGGATTATGAAGTCAATATAGATGACTTCCTCTTAGGACACTGGATCTGCTGGGAAGAAGCAAGGCCCAGGGCATGACCTAGCAGGATTTATCTCCAGGCTAGGCTCCTCCTCTCACTTTCTTTGCTTTTGGGCTGCCAGGTGGTAGGCAATTTTTTCTCTCATGACATTTCTTCTTTGGAGCTGGCTGACCACGAATAGACTCATGAGCAAAAATAAACATCTCCTCCTTTAAGTTATTGGTATAGGGTAAATTTTTTCCCAGCAATGAGAAAAGTCACTAAGACACCACCAAGTTTAAAAAAGAAATCATTCAGATGAGGCCTCACAGGACTATTGAGTGGGTAATATGTCCCATATGCTTCAATAATATATGACAGAGGTAGACTTCCAAAAATAAAAAAAAAATGAAGTAAAGGTCCCAAATCTCCATTTATTATACTGAATTTCCATTTCCAAAGTTATTCTGTATCATTACAAACGGTTGTAAAAATTAAACTCACAGCTGATGTTCCCTAAGAAAATCTGGCATTCATCCATTAACACACTGCCGTCAGCTGAGCTCTGGCTCATTAGACAGCCCAAGCTGGAAGCAAATTGCTTCAGAGTCAACATATGAAATCAGTATATTGACTATGACTCATGACATAAAACAACACAACTTTCTTTTCTCACGCTTCCCTTAAAACTCTACCTAAAGGATAATCTTTATCTAACCATGGATGAAAATTCCTGAGATCCATGACATCTAAGCACAATTTTTGGTAATAGAAATCCTATTCAAGTCAAAAAGCAATCTCAAATCAGAAATTAGAATAACTAGGAAGAAAATAATAAAAATTTGGAACTTAATTTGGCACAAAACTACTCCTCTGCACCAGTTTGAACCTCTTTAGACTCAAAATCCATAGGGTGGAAAGAAATAATCAATCTCTTTGTTTTTGCAACAAGTACCATTCAACTCGTGCAGACATCTTCTGTTGACACATCCTCTTCCTAAACGTAGCGCAGTTAGTTTCAATGCACCTCATTTGTTTTTGGATATTTAGATAGATTCTTTGAAATGTAGACTGAGAAATGTTTGAAAACGTAGCCACTGGTTTTGCTGCTCGTCTTCTAGCTGGTGATTCCAAAGAAATTATCATGAACAATTTGGCCTCTCTGGGTTCTTCTTTTCATTGTGCCTTTCTGAGTCAGGTTTGTGAACTCAGCATATCAAGTTCCTTTCAACCTGATTTAGTATTTAGATCATTAAAAGGGTTTGGGGAGGAAGATTTATTTCAAGAGCAAAAGATGCAATGATACAGGTTAGGATATTTCAAGACTATTTCCATGTAATGCTAATGTATTTTAAAACTTCAATGTAAGTATTTTGGAAATCTAGTAAAATTATTCATAAACACTTCTAGTAATTCGTGATGTGCATTTTATTTAATTTTCATGTTAATACCTATGGGTACTTTTGGAAATGATGTTGTTTGTATGTACATGAAGTCCAATGTATTATGTGTCTGTATACACAAAAGTATACGCATGTACATGCATAGATTGACATTTACATTGTTTCACCATTCTCTTCTGTAATTTGATTACAGGAATTTTTTAGATACCTGCAATAATTGAGAAAGTAGCTAAAAAGTAATGGTGCCTTCAGTGCATATATAACCGTGAAGGAAAAACAGAACCAATACAGGGGAAAAAGATGTACACAATTTCCGTTTTATATTTTTCTTTTTAAATCTCTATTCTAAACTTACTTTTATTGTACACTTACTGATGTTAGACATATAACTAGAAGTATCATTTATGAATGGTAGGCTACACACACTGAGACCTTGCTAATATTTTGATAACCTTTACAAAGTAATGGCTAACAATTTATTCTGCCTTCTATACTGAAAGAAAGTTATTTTTGCTGTATTCCTTTAACACTAAACATTTTCTTTTGTCTGTTTCATTTCTCTAATTTTTGTTTTTTTCTAATTTTGACTTGGAAGTGGGAACACTGTCCCAGTTTTATTTTGCATTTTCTAATCACTAATGATGCTGAGCTTATTTTATTTAATTTGTTGTCTCTTTCTATATGTGTTATTAGTCTTTAAATAATTTTTGAAGTCATTTTACTTATTTTTTACTGCCAATTTGAAGATATTTCTCAGATATGACCTCTATAAGTCCTTTGTCATTTCTGTACACTAAGAATACATTTCCTACACTATGAGAAATAGTCATATTTATTTTCTTCACTTTGCTGACAGTATTCTTGGTTGCACAGGATTTTTTCAAGCACTTTCTTTAATGTGTAATTTATATACCACAAAGTTCATCCATTAAAAGTGTATAGTTCAGTTATTTTACTAAATTTATAGCATTATGAAATTACCACATTCTACTTCTTTAACATTGCTATTATTTCTAAAAGTCCACAAATTCACCTTTATTCTTGATCCCCACTCTGGCCTCCAAGTATAGGTAAATGGTGACCAATTTCCTGCCATAATTTACTTTTTTAAACATTTCTTATAAGTGGAACCAACACATATAGAGCCCTTTTGTCTTAAATCTTTCACTGAAGCATATTATTTTTATATTCACCAACACTCCATTAAATTTTTGAACATTAAGCTTAATATCTACCCCTGACTTTTTCATGAACATCCTTTATGAGGTGAAAGAATTTTAATTATTTTAGTTTTAATAGTTATTTCATTTTTTTACTGAATAAGTATATATGATATTAATATGGCATATTTTGTTTATCCATTCACCATTAGTTCTGGATGAATTCTACTATTAGGAATAAGTTGTCTCTGGACATTTTGCATACAGGTCTCTTGTGACCATGCATCTTATTGTTCAGAAGTAGATCTGTAGAAGAGTTGCTGTACTGTTAGCAAACTTATGCTTAACTTTTAAAGAAAAAGTCAATTTTTTTCTTCCAAAGCAGCCTTACAGTTTTACATTCCCAAAAGAAACATATCTAAGTAATTCTGGTTTCTCTGTATTTTCAGCAAAACTTGCTACCACATGCTTTAAAAAAATAGGCATTTCAGTGAGTGTGTAAAAGTTTCTCATTGTGGATTTAATACCAATTACCTTTTATAATTAATGTTATGGTGTTCATCATATTGTTATGTGCTTATTCATTTGTGTATCCACTTATGTGTACATACACATAAATTCAAATCCAAGTTTTTTTTAATCCAACTCTCTTAACATTAGTGAGTAATACATGTTTTTCAATATGTCAAGTACAAATCTTTCATCAGCTGTATTGGTTTGTAAACATTTCTTGTATCATTGTCTTGGCTTTTCATGTATTTTATGGGAACATTTGAAGACAATTAAAAATTAATGAAATCCAGTACCTTATATTTTCATTCATGGAATGTGCTTCTCATGTATTTTCTTTAAATTATCTTTTAATTAAGGTGTAGTATCTGAGGACCTATTTGTATGTTGGTATTTGAACAGGTTTCCTATCCCTGGAATAATATATATATATTTTTTTTTTTGTACTGGGGATCAAACTCATGACCTCCCACTTGCCAGGCGGGTGCTTAAGCCACTGAGCTAAATCCCTGGTAGCCTGGAATAATTTCATACTCTCATCCTGAACAGAAAGGAGTTTTTATAAAACTTGTAGAAAAGACATTGAATTATTCTTCAAATCTCCGAAAGCTTTGTGCGGAGAGAAAATGAGTTATTCTAGGCTTTAATGAATAGAACTTGTGATTTAAAAACAAACCACAGTT
>PVJX010016818.1:0-39570 GCA_004027295.1 Dolichotis patagonum
CAGAACAGAATGGGACATAAGAAAGAATAAATTTCAAAGCTAGACAACCAGAGATCTTCACTATCTGTCATATTGTCTCGTTTTCTTCCAAATGGTTGTCTTTATCTTTGCATATGGAGAGCTCATACTAAATAACATAGCCAATCTTTTCACACGATGTGTAGTTCACTGGCTCCCACTTGCTAGGCAGGGGGCAGGGGGCAGGGGGGAGGGGGAGGGGGGGACACAGGATGGGGGACAGGACTACATGAGATGTCTGATTCTCAGCCCATATGCAGGCAGGATCACAGTCGCACCCAGAGACGGGAAGAGTTCCTTGTTCTCCTGGCACCCCAAGTCAGCCGCACAGTGTAGGTCCCGATGTGCCAGGGTCTCTCTCCTTTGGGCCGCCGAAAGTCTGCCACACTCTCAGCCACCCCCCAGAGAGAGGAGGAGTTCCTTGTTCTCCCGGCACCCCGAGTCAACCGCATGGTGCAGGTCCCGATGCACCAGGATCTCTCTGCTTCAGACCACCGAAAGTCTGCCACACTCTCAGCCACCCCCAGAGAGGGGTGGAGCTCCTTATTCTCCTGGCACTCCGAGTCAATCACACAGTGCAGGTCCCGATGCGCCAGGGTCTCTCTCCTTCAGGCTGTCGAAAGTCTACCACACTCTCAGCTGCCCCCCAGAAAGGGGAGGAGCTCCTTGTTCTCCTGGGACCCAGAGTCAACCGCACAGTGCAGGTCCCGATGCACCAAGGTCTTTCTCCTTCAGGCTGCCGAAAGTCTGCCACGCTCTCAGCCGCCCCCAGAGAAGGGGGGAGTTCCTTGTTCTGGCACCCCGAGTCAACTGCATGGTGCAGGTCCCAATGCACCAGGGTCTCTCTCCTTCGGGCTGCCAAAAGTCTGCCACACTCTCAGCTGCCCCCCAGAGAGAGGAAGAGCTCCTTGTTCTCCCAGTACCCTGAGTCAACCGCATGGTGCAGGTCCTGAGGCTCCAGGGTCTCTCCCCTGCAGGCCCCCCAAAGTCTGCCATACTCATCTGCTATTTCTTTGTGATGAATTGACCATTCCATTTCCAAAGTTTTGAAATGGCCAACAGACCACAGAAAGAATTCTCTTTAGGCTCCTGTTTGAAATCAGCAGCTACAGGAATCTGCTGGCCTTGCTTCAGGGCTACCCTACTTGATTTTTAAGAGCACTTTTCTGAAAGAATGAATTATGGTCTTTGAATCATTATAGTAATAAAATAACATGAATACTAAAGTATAATATATGATGTGTATTAATTATAAAATGAGATACAAGTTTGGGTGAGATTTAATGGATAGATGACTCAAGTTAGATGATGAAAGTATTTTTTGAGAAAGACATAACCCTAGCAACAGATAGAAAAAGCTGAATAGATGCCAGCTAATGATGAGAATAACGTGGAATCTGCCAGCTAATGATAAAAATAATGTGGAATCTGGTGTAGTAACAGGAAATGGAGCAGAAAAAAAAAATAGGTTCTAGAAGGATAAAAAGCACTTGGTAGGGTAAAAAGTAAACCCTGGTTTTATTTGACAAAAATAAGAGAAATTGACAGGCTAGGTTGGTAAAGAAATGTTTATTTCACAGTACATTTGTGAAATAATTTAGAGTACACATGAAGGTAGGTAGTGGGAAAAAGTCCCAAAATGTAAGGCCTACAGAAGGTATCTTCACGCAGTACAGTGGTACATTGGTTCTCAAACTTAATTCTTTCCATGATTCTGGTTGCAAACTGAATTGGATAAGAACCAAATCAAATTTCCCCATAAGATCCACACTGACCCTAGCCATTGTATTTAAGAAACTTCAAAAAGTAAAGATCTTAGAAACAGCATATAAAATTTTTAAATTTTGCTAAAAGTAGTTCAGGACCACTGATTGGCATCCAGCACTTAAGAAAATTTGAATTCCTACTAGTATACATGAAACAGATATCAATTTAACTATACTTGCCTACATAACATTTTATATAAAAAGAGTATTGGCTAGACATGATTTCATTCATAAAAACAGTACATTGTAAAATTTCAAGTAAATGTCACATGATATAGAGTTCCGCACATTCCAAATCTCTTTAAATAATGTGGCATAGTCAGTGTTTGTAAATCGATCAGACTTTTCCAGATAGTAATACATCTCTTTTCCAATTAGGGAATGTTCATTAACTGTCATAAGAAACTAGTGTAGAATTAAGGGTCAGCAACTCTATAATACAGAATGTTACTTTGTAAAAATTTTAAGGCACCAGTAAGAAAGATGAAAATGGCATAGAAGTAAAAATCACAAAAATAATGGTTTACACAATGTGACCCAGCAACAGGAAACTGTGGCACATTCCTGTGTCCAGCAGTCTGAGAGATGGAAGCAGGATGATAAAAAATTTGAGGCCATCCTGGGCAACTTTGCAACACCTTGTCTCACAATGCAAATACGTACATATATAAGAGTGCTGGGTGTGGTAACTTAGTACAGAGGTCCTAGGTTTAGTCCCCAGTGCCAAAAACAAACAGAAAAAGTTCCTAGGGATACCTAAAGGTCTCTTTAAGACTTAGGAGTCCCCAAGTCAACTTTTTAAAATAATATTAATGTAGAATCTTTTTTTCCCCTTTTGTCTGTGTGCATCTGTGTTTTGAGGACAGTCTGAGAATGTGTTGTGCCCTTAACTATAGTCCCAGCCCTCATAATTTTCATTCCCTGTCCCCTGATTTTCATTCCCTCTCCCCTAATTTTCATTCCTTCTCCCCCTCTCTTTCTTAGTGGTATTTAATGTTATATGACAGGTAATTGTGCTCTTGAGGTTAATAGGGTATGTACTTGTGCACTCTTGTCTTTTATTGTTTAATTTCTAATACAGTAACTGTTGATGTCCATGCAAATGGGTAATAGCTAAAGTTTTTAGTTTTTAAAGCTTTGTCTTAGTTACTTTCTTTTTACTGGGACAAAATACCCAATACCCACAAGTTAAAGGAGGAAAGGTTTATTTTAACTCAGAGTTTGCTGAAGTTTCAGCAAACTTGGAGCCATAGTCAGCTGGCTCGAAGGCAGAGAGACATGGCAGAGAAGAAACAGTCCATGAAAGGGCAGTCAGGAAGCAGCAGCAGCAAGCCTTCCTTTCCCTTCTATCCCATCCAGGCTACAAGCCCTAATGGTTAGTGCCACTTACACCTAGGGTGGGCCTTCCCATTATCCACACCCAGAACTATGCTAAACCAGTGAACTGATTTAGTTGTAATACACCTGTAATCCATACTTACACACACTAGATCAGTGATGTCAACCCTTTTAGAAAACATGCCCAGGCTACTACCCCAAACCGACTTACTTATCGCAAAGTGTCAACATTGCAGTAAAACATGAGTACTGAGGTTTTACTTTAGAAAAAGCAACTCCTACCTTAGCGTGTCTTGTTTTAAAAAAGACGCAGTACATGTGTGCCATAGGTTCATCCCCATTGCCTTAGATCCAGCTACCTTCAGAAAGCCCCTCCTGTGAGTACTATAGGTGCTGGGAGGACATAACATTAGAAAGGGTTTTGAAATCAAAGATTTTGAGAGCTAGTGTCTTAAAACAATGGTCTGAGTTAGATCATTTTAAAAAAAGAAATTACAACCAAGTAATAGATTTTTCACACCTTAATGATGAAATTACTTGAACAGAATAGAAACAAATAGAAATGTAAGATACCAGGGTTATTCAGAAGTAGTGTTTAAGATTTAGCTGTTTTTAATTGTATGTATATTCAGTGGGAAAATGGTACCATACGTACTATTGGCTTGCTGTGTTTTAATAAGTGTATCTTTAGTATATGTAGATCTGTCTTAACCACTATAGGCACATTATTCAATCATTCAGTGTGACTTTATTCAGCCTATTTTAGTGATAATTTGGGGTTGTTTGCAAATACTGTTAATAATAAAAATGAAAAACAAACTCATTATATTGATTGAAAATTTCTTTAAGAAAAATGCTACCTGTATTAGCCATTTTTTTGTTCCTGGAACAAAATACCTGGCATAACTCAAAAGGAGGGAAGGTTTATTTTGGCTTTGATGGTTGACTGGCTCCAAAACAGAAGAGGGATGGCAAAGGAAAAAGTGCTCAACTCATGGCAGCTAGGATACAGAAAGTGAAGGGAGGTGAGACTATAACCTTTCAGGTCACACTCTGAGTGATTCACCCCTTCTATGCAGGCCACACCTCCAAATGAGAGAATTTGGGGTCCTATTTTATACTATTTAAACTATTTTATAGTTTACCAACTCTGGCTTTTAAAAATTTTACAGCCTTCTCATACAAAGTGCATTGCTGAAAAGTTGTAAATCCAGAGTGTCCTTTGTGACCCATGTCAAACTCATAGTCCTATGGGGGTGGGTGGGAAGTTAAACATTTCCTATTTCTAAAGGGAGGAATAGGGGAATAGACAGAAATCAGACCAAAGCTAGACAAACCCAGTCATGCTAACATTAAATCCTGTAGCTCAGTGTCCAGAGTTTGGGACAAGTTGTACACAATGTTAGCTCAGACTTGGGGAGCCCTGCACCTGTGGCATTGCTGTTTTCAGCCCTCATGGCTTTTTTCTTGGGCTGATTCTGCTCATTTCCTGTGACTTTCCTCAGCAGATATTCCACATTCCTTGTATCTCTAGTGTCTTGTGGTCCCTGCTGTGCTTTTTTTAAACTCTCAGTTTTATACACCGCCTTTTCAGGGGCATGCTGCCTGGGCTCCCAGATCTTCTGTTGAAATCAGGGTGGAAGCCTCCATGACTATATATCTCTTGCATTTTGCATGATTATAGGACCAACACTATGTGGATGACACCAAGGTCTGCTGTCTCTGAGTACCAGGATGGCTGAACACAGTAAAATGAATGCCGGGGAAATAATTCCCAGTGTAGCCCTTCTTCAGTAGGTGCCCCAGGGGCTCTTCAAATGAAAACCTTACATGAGTCTTCTAAGGATGGGTGGGGGTCTTACTAATTCCTGAGATGCCTTCAAACCACCTTTCCTATTGTGGAGATACAATCTTTTTTAGCAGCCATTTACTCCTTTGTCCCACCTTTGTAGGTGATTCTTTTCTGTTGCGATCATAGACATTTCACATTTGATTTTTGCTCCCAGTTTTCACTGTAAATCTGGTCAGCAGTACCCATGCCACAGCCTAAAGGTTGAGCTGCTTTGAGATTTCCTCCACTGAAATAATTAGTCCCCTGCTCTTAATCTCACTTTCTCAAAAAGTCTCAAGGACATGGGCAGAATGAGTGTGAATTTTTTGCCAAAGCATAGCACCACATGATCTTCAGTCAACTACCAGGTTGGGACTACCATGGGATGAGCACCTTTTGCAATAGGTAATAACAAAAGGATGCCTTTTAGGAATACAAAGATAGTTTGGTTTGAGAAAATACAGTATGTTTAAACCATTCTTTAGTTGAAAAGTACATTAAACCATGATCATCTCATTGAGTCCAAAATAGGTATTTAGCTAGCATCCTTAAAGAAACAAAAAATTTTACGAAATAGGAAAAGGCTAATTAATTAAACCCAAAAGCTAGTACTGTGTACAATGTTATACAGCTAGTGACAGGTCAGGCGAGCAGCAAGGAACATTTGGATTTGTGTTGTAACTCCACCATCTGGTTCTAATTGTTTTAACCTCTTGTAGCTTCTGCATCTTCATCACAAAATACAAGCAGAGATTACAGTTCCTCTGGATCATAAGCTTATTATGAGTATTATAGGAATTCTTATAAAAGCCTCTAGTATATGATAGCATTTTAAATAACTTCAGATATAATCTACTTTAAAGGAAGCAAAAATGCAGAAGAACATTGTAAGAGAAGTTGCTTCTCATTTTGTTCTTTTGTCTGTCCTAAAGTGACAAGTTATATTGTACTGCTTACTTTGAATCGCTGACTTCTAAAGTGTCCTTTAGAATCATAGATAGAGGCAGTGTAGCATAGTAACAAGGATGAACTGCATGACTCACTTCTTTTGTTTTCTGATTTTGTACTGTTTGTTAAACTGCTCAGTTTATTTGTCAGTTTGGTTGGGTGTGGTTTTTTAGAGGCAGGGTCTTGCTGTCAGTTTAGACTGACCTTGAACTCAACCATGTATCCCAAGCTGGCCTTAAACTCACAGCAATTCCTCCTCCCTCAGCTGGAATTACAACTGTACACCACCAACCCACCAACATTTGTTTGTTTGTTTGTTTGTTTTTAGCTTCTTTGTTCTTCTGGTTTTTTATTTATAAACTAGGGCCTGGGTGTGGTGGTTTTGCCTTGTGATTCCTGTAGTCTGGGAGGCTGAGGCAGGTGAATTTCAAGTTAGAGCCCAGTTAGGGAAACTTGGCAGTTTAGTGAGACTGTGTCAAAATAAAAAAATTTAAAAATAGGGGGTATTGCTGGATATGTAGCTCATGTGAAAGCCCTGGGTTTACTTCCCAGTACCTTGTGAGGCAGGAGTTATTTTAGATTTATAAATATATTTTTATAGTGTATTAAATGTATTCTAGAATTAAATGGGTGGTGGTATTCAACATTGTGCTTTATGCAGAGGTATAAATTATGTAAAAATTACTGCCCTGTTCATTTGGCTAAATCATTTTCTTTTAAAATTATACAATATCCAGATGTTCATTTTAATGTACTTAAACTGCAGATCAACCAAAAATAATAACATTTTGAAATTTCTATCATCCAGCCAGTTAAGAGTGTTATAATTCTGTCATGAATTTGTCTATGGACATATGCAGAAATCCTTCCTTTTCTTACTGTCTCTTTGCCTTTTCTTCTGTCCTCATGTGTTTTACTGCCTGGCCCATTAGTACTGAGCACGTATCATGAGTTCATATTGTGCTAAGACAGTGAGATTATGGTGAAGAATAGATGTAGACTGCTCTGTCCTTGTGGAGCTTAGGACCTAGGAAGAGAAACAAATTTTCAGAGAAAATAACCGAGCTGGTTTTAAATGGAGATACTTTCTGTGAAGGAAATACATAGGGAAGTTTTAAAGGTTATATTGGAAAATCTCATCTAACCAGGATACTGTATGTATTTTGATACCAGTAGAACTCGGTAGAATTGTGTACAAAATATGTCATTTGTGGAAGAACATTTTCTTAAGTGTACACTTGATTAATACATGGAAAGACCTGAGACAATTATGTAACAGTGGGTTTTTAAATATGGCAAATGGGCATCAGGTGCGGTGTCTTCATTGTACTGTATATGTAGCTTTTTCTACCTTTGAAAAAATAAAACGATCTTTCAGAAATCATAACACAGTCAAATGGACTTAACAAAAGTAATCTTGGTGGGAATAAATTTTTACTTTTATCTGTTTGTATGTCTTCTTCAGACAGTTACTGTTTCTGTTCCCTGTGAGGCTTTGTTCTCCTTTGTGAAGTAGTTTCCATATTGTGCTTTTGTCCTACAGCTAGGAAAAATGAGACTAACAATCCCATGCCGTGCAGTGACATGTACACATCTGCAGTGTTTTGATGCTGCCCTTTATCTACAAATGAATGAAAAGAAGCCCACCTGGATTTGTCCTGTGTGTGACAAAAAAGCTGCCTATGAAAGTCTAATATTAGATGGGTGAGTATGTGTTCTCTGTCTCCCCTTTATTGTGCTAGGGTTATAACCTAAGTCTTCATGAATGCTAAGCATGTTTTACCATGAATTCTTCACTCCAACCTCAGTTTTGTTTGGGTTGGGTTGGGTTGGGTTGGGTTGGTTGATTGAACATAGGGTCTTTACACTCTGCTACATACCCAACATCTCTTAATGAGTATTGTCTTCTCTGTTTCCTTTCTCATACCCATTGGCTGTGTTTTTCCTTCAGCACAGCTTAATGTATAGTCCATTCTGGTATATAAATTCAAGATATTTGTGTATTTTTACTTACACTTAATTTTAGTCAGTCTTTCTTACTTGCATAAACTTTACCAGTTGAATATCCTTAATCTGGAAATGCTAAATTCAAAATGCTTCAAAATCTGAAAGTTTTTCAACAGTAGTGTTCTAAAGTTTCAGATTTTTGGATGAAAATGTCTAAACTATAATGTGATTTCTCTTAAAATACATAGTTTTCATTTTAGTTTTTCTTCTCAATATTATATGTTGTAAAAATCCATGGAAAAGAGGGAGAAGGCTGCTTAATGATACTATTTTACTTACCTAGAATTTTTTGTAATACAATTAGAGTCATTGTAATAGCAGTTAGTATCTTTGAAATAAGCAGAGGAACTGATAGGGTAGATTTTAAAAAAATCATATTACATAGCAGGTAAGTTCAAAATTGGAAGTCATACTCAGGTTATTCTGACTCTGAGACCCAAATTCTAAACTTTTAAGTAGATCATATTGCTTGTGTCAGAATATGCAAATTTAAATGAAATATTTTCAGTTAGGTGTCCTTTTTTTCATAGGACATTTTAAAATAATTTCATTTGTCCTATATGCACAATGATATACAGATTTAAAAATACAATTAATTGAATGAAGTAATCAATACCATCCTGTGGTGTTGACTGTTTATCAATGTATTAAAGAGATTCTGATCATAACTTTGCTTAGTTTTATACTTATGTATGGTTTTTCCTCAGTATACACAGTGAAAAGTATTCTAGAGCTTGAAAGATACTTCTACAGTATTTTTTGTGAAAAATATTTTAGAAGACTTATGTAGAGGAACAAGGTAATAAAGAATGAATGGGACTTTTCACCTTTCTCAAAACTTCTGTTTTCCTTGATTATTTTATAATAGTTACAATTTATTTTGAAATAATTTCAAACTTCAAGAGAAGTTGCGTCAGTAGCACAAGTAACTTCCAGTATTACTTTGACCCGGATGCATCATGTTAACTTCTGCTACAGTTGTTTTATCACATGTTCTCAATATATACATTCACACACTTTTATTTTTTTAGTACCAGGGATTGAACTCATGACCTCACACTTGCCAGGCAGGTACTGTGCCACTGAGCTATAATCCCAGCCCTCACACACATTTTCGATGTGTGTATGTATATGGAAAAATGACCGCAGTGTGTTAGTATTTGTACAGTTCTTTTAAATCATCTGAGAATTGGATATGGATATTTTTAGAATTGTGTATGAATTGATTAAGTATATGATACCTTTGTCTAGCATTTCTTAACCATACATACTTGAAATTCTTCCATTTTGCTGCAAGTACCAACAGTTCATTTTATTATTGAATTGCATTCTATTGTATACCAAAGGTGGTTTATGTTTTCAACTTTAGTGGATTGTTTCTGATTTTGAACTACTACAAATACAGATATGAATATTCATGCCCAAATCCTTGTGTGTCTGATGTCTTTGTTCATCTTCTAAGCAAATACTTCAAATGAAATACCTGGTCACATTTTAGGTGCATGCCGAGAACACTACCAAACTGTTTTCTAAAGTGCTTGTATTGTTTTATATTCCAGTTAACAGCCTGAGAAAAATCTAGTTGATCTATATTCTCACCAATATTTGATATAATCTTTTTATTTTTTTCACGTAGTAAGTCATAACTATATTAGTGACACAGAACAAATTTCAAACCAAGCTGCAGTGATCTTTTTGAAACACCAAAAAAGTCCTTTTTTCAGATGATTACATTGTTAGTTCCATAATAGCATTTACAATGTTATTACTGTTGTTCTTCAGGGCTCAGACGACTTTTGCCCTTGACACGTTTGCTTGTCACATAACCAGTTCTCCACGCCTGTTTCATCAGCCTCTTCTTTTTTACTCTCCTCTTATACATTTGGAGTCTGTATTTTCTTGAATGTTTGGGACAGCTTCACCTTGAACTTTGAATTTCTCAGCGCCTCCTAACTGCTTGCTGAGATAAATCCTCAATCTTGGTTTCCCCAAAAACTATGTAGGTATCTGAAGCTGGTTTTGTAATAACAAACAGGGTATTTTTAGATTTTTAGATTTCTGGATAGTGACTCTAATAACTCCTGTAACCTGCCAGAGGCCTTCCGTGCCTCCTTTTCACTCCAATTCGGTTTTGCTTTACTGATGGTCATCATCAATTTCAGCTTCTGCTGCCAGCTGGGCTTGTTGCGTGGTTGCTTGGGTAGAAGCTTGCTCCCAGAACTTCGGTACTGATGCATCACTGTCAGATTCTTTTCCAGACCCTGTTTCAGCTTGGGACTGTGGCAACTCCTGCTCTGTAGTAGGGTTGGTTTCTGTGGCTTCACTGGACATTTTGTGCAGAGAACCAGTATAATCATTTTAAATTTAGATGTACTCTTGTATAGTGATAACCCATTGTAAAGTTAATTTGCATTTCTCATTACTAATTGCATTAAGCATCTTTGTACTTGTTTACTCTTTACCTGAATGTTAAAATTATTTTCGTATTATTGAGTTTTAATGGTTATTTCTATATTCTGTATACATCTTTACAAAGGTTTTCTGCAATTTTCACTTTTCAGTTTCTAACATTGTTTTTGAGATCACAAAAGTTTTTTTCTTTGGATGAAGCCCTATCAACTTTTTGTTTTTATCAGTTATTTTGATAACATATTAAGACTTTTTTCCTCTACTCAATATAAAATCTTTTTCTTATGCTTTCTTTGTAGTTTTGTGAGAACTTTTTCATTTAGATCTGCATACGTGGAGTTAATTTTTGTGTATGGTATAAAGCAAAGATGGTTCATTATGTTTTAATTTATGATCACATGATTGTGCCACCTCCATTTGACACATTTTATTATACTTTAAATTGGTTCAGAATATTTTGGTTTTTAAATTTTATCTTTGTGTCATGGGTTGTTTATAAATACAACAAAATTTTCCAGATAGTTTTTGATACTGACTTGAATTTTAATTTTATTTTTGTCATTGAAAATATTTTGTATGCTTTGAATTGTATTTATTGAGATTTCTTTTGTGTTTCTACTTTCACCATTCCTGTTTCTTTATTCTTGATATTAAGCTTACAAATTATTACCTTTGTCTACTTTTGTTTGTTTTATGTATTATGCCACATGTTATTCTTAACACATTCTTTATGGGCCGTAATTTGTGTCTCACTGCTTGGCTGCTCTGATTTGAATTGCATTGTCTGATGTTAAATAGCTAACCGTTTGTAGTTCATGCCATATGATGGGATAGTCATGTGTATACTACCTGCAGTTCAAGCTGGCAGGAACATGTTTTAACTGCCAGTCCTACTAGGCAATTCCAGTTCTTAATTTCTATTTTAGTCATGGATACTATAAATATTGCTCGGTAAGTCACTTTAATTCTTGTATTGTCTGTTGTAGGGCTAAAACCTGGCTAAGGGATCTAGCTTGGTGGTAAAGCATTTGCCTAGCATGCTCAGGGTCCTGGGGTCGATCTCTAGTACCACAGTAAATAAATCTGTTCATCCATCCCTCCATGGAGGAAGTATAGATTAGTAGTTGGAGTCTGAAGTATTGTAATACAAAAAAAAAAGTCAGCATTACTTTTGCCTTCCAAATTATATTACTTTCTTCATTTTTAACAAAGTCTTTGACAAACATGTTTGTATTGTACTTCTCAATTGGCTTACAGGCTTTTTATGGAAATTCTCAATGACTGTTCTGATGTGGATGAAATCAAATTCCAAGAAGATGGTTCTTGGTGTCCAATGAGGCCGAAGAAAGAAGCTATGAAAGTATCCAGCCAACCATGTACAAAAATAGAAAGTATGTGCAAAAGAACAGCAAAGACTTGCATAAGTCTTAGCAGAGCACTGAGACTTAGGGGATATTATCTTTATTATTAATCTTGGCCAAGAGAACTATTTTGGGGGTTCAGTAACTTTTATCTTTTGATCATCTATAATTGTTTTCCTTAAGAAATGTGCTTATTCTACTATACCAGCCTTTTTATAGTGTTTTTCATTTATAGGATAAATGAAACAGCCACCTAAAATAATTTTAATAGATGATGTTTGTTATAAAATGCGAAGTCAGAAATGATACTTATATGAGCAGTGTTTCAGAACTGTTTTCAGAGTACCTGTAGGCACAGCTTCTGGTGAAGGTGTGTTTAGAGATACATGATCCATTAATGGATGAGGAGGCAGGTAGACATATAGAGGGTTGTTGTTAAGGAAATGCAGTAAGCAGGTTGTTGCCCTTTTTTGGTGTGGGGGAGGGTTATGTCCATAGTTATCTAGAATGTATTCTTAACCTTGAATTGCCTGATGAGTGGGGGAACTGCAGGCCCATAGGTAAACAGGTAAATTGAAATCCATGGGTAAACTCAGTGTTGTTGTTTTTTTTTTTTCCTTCTTCTCTGATCTGGTCTACTCATTGGCCTTGAGTTTCATTTTGACTGTTTGAAAGTTCTCATAATGTAGTGAATGTGTGCCAGTATTTATAGTACCAAACTCAAAATAGTAGTCAGTAAGTTTCCTATCATCTTTCAGAAAATGGGAAGTAAATAATACATTTATGAAAATGTGAGTTAATATATATGAGACTATCTTAGTAAATAGAAAGAACTTGAATGATTAGAAGATAATTCATGAGAATAGGTGTAAATAAGTAACATAGCAAGTGTGGGATTTTTTTCTTTAAGTTCTGGCTTGTAGTGAGGAACCTATACATTCTTTGGTGTGAACAGGTTTGCTAGAATAGAATTATCTGATTTTGACTTAACCACAAGTTTAAGAAAATATGCAGATAGTGCAACTATATACTTTTTCCCCATGGTCTGAGACCAGTTCCCTAACTCTGGAGGTTTGTTTTATAGAGTGGCTGTTAATCTGTCCAGACAGCTTGAGCCACAGAAGGATCCAGTAACAATATTTGAGAGAACTAAGGGTATGCTACCTGAAGGAGGCTTTTGATTCCTTGTCAAGAAATAATGCTCATGCCTCCTATTTTCTAAGTAAACAGTCACTTCATAGCCATCTAGAGTTAACTGGTTTGTGTCCATGGGACAGAGTATGTGGCTGTCCTGGTTTTATATTGCCATAGATATGCTGCATAATTAAAGACTGTCACGGCCAGAGTTTATTTGATGTTTCTGTTTTCCTTTTTGTTTCTTTACATCTAAGGTTCAAGTGTCCTCAGTAAGCCTTGTTCAGTTACTGTAGCCAGTGAAGCAAGCAAGAAGAAAGTGGACATTATTGACTTAACAATAGAAAGCTCTTCTGATGAAGAGGAGGACGCTCCTGCCAAAAGGAAATGCATCTTTATGTCAGAAACACAAAGCAGCCCAACCAAAGGGTTTGTTAATTTATAGTTCACTATTGCTCAGTACACTTTAACAATTAATTGTCCTTGGGCTAGGTTTTTTTTAATGTCTCTTTGGGAAGCTGAATAGGAGGCAATTTTAATTTACCTCCTATTACATGAAATACATTGATATAAGCATGTTATAGGGAAGCAAAATTGATGAAAAAAAATATTCACATCTCCAGGAAGTGAGAATTTGAGATACTTATTTCATATCTGATAACCTTTTGTTAATTTCTTGAACCTGTGTTAGGAAATTTTGCATCACAGGCCGAGATGAGGAAGCCTGGTGTAATAAAGTATGATATTGAGCATCTTCCAAGAGCAGATTATAGTTCTTGCATTTGTTTACTTGCTCTGATTTTGGTCAAAATCTTTAACATGTTTGAGCTCCCTTTTTCTCTTCTGTAAAATAAGGTGAAATATGCCTACCTTGTAGCATTACTGTGAGGTTTCAATAAAATAATGAAAAAACTTACCTTCTCTGTCAGGAACCTGGTACTCAGTGAAAATTGATTCCCTTCCCTTTTCATCTTCTCCAGTGCAAATTATGGGCTTGTAGATGTATTCTACACATTCCCTAACTCATCTCACCGAAGCCATTCCAACCTACAGGAAGACAGGTCCAAATGGTCAACAACAGGTGCTTGTCACAGAGATTTGAGGAAACACATAGTGGAATATTTCTTGGCAACCTATGAACACCTTCAAACTTGGATGTACTAGTCTTATCTCTGGTTTCTCAGTCCACTTACTTTTGTCTAATAGTTCTTTTAAGAGTTTTTTTCACTTAACAACTGTATATATTTGTAGAATATTTCTGTCACCTGAAAAATCCCACTCATTTGCAGTTGGTCCCATGCACCCTCTAGATACAGGCAACCACTGATACTTTCTAAATGTGCCTGTTCTATATGTTTTATATGCAAAGAATTATACTCCTAGTATACTTCCAGAGCATACTTATTTACAGTTTTTAATAGTTACTTTTGCAACAACTTTCTATAGTTAACTAAGACATTTGAGCTGCTTTTTTCATTATTAAAATGTATTTTCAGATATGATTTATGCATCAGGATAAGGGCATATGTTTTACTTTTTTAATTAGAATGAGATTTAATTTTAATTGGAACAGAGAAAGTGAAAAATAATTCAAGTGCATTTTTTCTGACATGCTGATTGTTTTTTATTCCTTTAACAATTTGGTTGGCACTTGTGTACTTTAATTGATAAAACATGAAAATCTACTTTTCAAATATTTACTGCATAGAATTAGAATATGTAAATGTTTAGTGGCAAAGAATTAGAATTGGAGAATGAATGCTTAGATAGAGTATTTCTAAATTTTACTTTCTAATATCCTTTAAAATATTCTGCACAAATCAGTTGTATGTACTACAGTGAATTGGAGTCAGTCCTGATTGAAAGATTGAGCATATTGATGCCGACCCATGAATTGATTGCAGAAGGGTCTGTGTGTTTGAGTGGGGATGTTTTTATCAATACTTCATGAGGACAGAAAACTGTAGGAATGGCATATGCATCAGGTGATAAAATTTAAAATGACCACAGTACACAGAGGAGTAAGGATGGTTTACAACTGTGCTTTACTACTATAGAGATAGATGTTAAAACCCCTCATCTAGTTTGAAAAAACAATGAAAATTAATACCAGTCAGGGTGGAAAGTATTGATTAAATTAACATGTAAAAGTTTTGATTTTAAAGTCTGTATAAATTTCGTCTATCCTTGCTCTTTCCATGAAGTCAGTATAACTTAATATCAAACTAGATTCATATATTACTTCTGTAGACAGTCACATGGAAAGATAAATGAAAATTCAGAATCTTTAGAAATCATGTAATTATATATTAAAGTGACATCCACTATGACCAACTACAGTTTATCCTACGGGTGCTTTAATATTAGGAAATAGTTGATGGGTTTTGTTGTAAGAACAGATAACGTACTGTATAGTCATCTTACTACATGCTTGAAGGACATTGAATAAATACTATTCATGATAGAAGTGCTTATAAACTGTCAGAATTCATTTAATGACTTGAAGGGTTCACTGCATAAATTGATTTGATCTTAGACAATATCATTAAAAGAAGCATAGTGTTCAGGATACATACCACATAAATTTCACTCCCAAAATACTTTTGGGTTGTTTTGTTTTACTTACAAGCATTTTAGTGCATACTGATACTTAGTGCAGGTGGAGCAATGGAACGAGAAGTTGAGCTGTGGTACCTGGCACATGTGATTGTGACTAGGTCTTAGGACTGCAACTTAAACCACGAGACAAAAGTGTGCCATGGCTGCCTTGTAGTTCTTAAAAGGAACCCATGGATTAGCTAGAACTGTCTTCTTTGTTATTGCATGTAGCATATTTAGGATCAAAGAAAGAAAGATACCTGGGAATACTTTCTATTGGAGCTTCTTGAACACTAATAGTTTGTTTTTGCTCAAATCATATTTTAAAGTACGTGGATGCTGCCTGTTCAGATGTCCTTGTATTGGCTTGTGCTATGGTTGTATCATCTCTGATCCTTTACTATTCCTAGACTTTTGTTCCTGGGTCATTCTTTTCATAACCATCGTGTTTCACCATCCTGAATTTTTGTGATTTTTCTCTTTTGAGTAAGTTTATTATTTTAATCATAGGACTTCTTGACGAGTGATAGCAAACAAATGAGAACGAATAGAGAGTGAGAAGGAAAACTCAGATGTATTGTCTTAGTAAAAATTATTCTGATAAACAGCTTTACAGAGCACTAAGAAGAGAGCAAAAGCCTTTCACCCAGAGAGAACTGCTATTACTATTTTGATGATAGTTCTAGCCCCTTTTATTGCAGACCCAGTGGAATGTAAAATGCAGCCTTTTAATTCCTTTCAGGAGAAACTGATACTATCTAAAGCATTTAGAAAAATTTGGATTTTTTTTCTATATTAGAAGATAATTTTATACTTTATGCTTCTGCCACCTTCCTTAAAAATTGGATGGTTGTTGTGTAAGAAGTATTCTAAAGACAGAAAACAAAGAGTATGGATAAATATATGTTTCCCTGGATCAAGACTCACTAAGGAACTGAAGATGTAGCTCAGTTGCAGCATTTGTGTAGCATGCACAAAGCCTTGGGCTTCATCCCTAATATCACCCAAAAAACCTTTTAAAAATGGTACTAAATTTTAATCTGTTATGCTTTTGTGATCACAGAGTGGAAGCACACACTACTTCAGGTGTGAATTAAAATCATCTATACCTGTTTTCAGACTGTAACTCTGGGCCAAGTATAATTAATTCTCTGATGGGAAAAGTGGTTTAGAATGCTAGTATTTACTAATAGCATTCTACCAGTTTGATTTTGTGCTATGATAAAGTTATAGTAATTTAAAATATATATACTTGAATAGTATATACCTGTTCCTATTTGTGTAATTGAGTAATCCGATGAAGAGTCATTTTAAAAACTGTCTAAAATCTATACATAACATCACAGTTCATCAATAATTCTGCAGGACATAGCCATTTACATTCCTCCGTGGAACATGTTTACAAGTACCTGTTTTTTCCATGAGCTTTAAAATCATTTTGTTTCTGAATATGGCCCTTGTAAACATTTTGATAAAAACTTAAAATCTGCAACCAGTATGTAATTTGATAATCCTAACAACTATTTTTATATAAAGTTGGATTATATTAATGGTTACAGAAATTAAGTACAAAGCAAGCAGTCAACACTTAAGATGACTTAACTTTTCATATGTTCAGTGAGGTTTTAGATGTCGATGAAATAATTTGTTTCTGCATTACATTTTGGTATTTTCACGTTTTGATAGTATTTTGATAATGAAAGAAAGAATAGTTTTTTAATCATTTCAGATTTCATGTTATGTTAGCAGGACATGTGTAGTAGATAGTACTGTGAAGACTGTGTGGGAACATTGACTAGATGATTCTTTTTTTCTTTTTTTGAATTCCTTTGATGTAAATCAAAGTCAGAGGGTCAAGGAAAGAAAAGGAATTTGGTGGTTAGTTCACACAAATGTGATCTAAGTAAAAGGGTGAATTCAGAGTGAAGAGAAAAAGTCTAGTGAAATATCAAAGAGTAGGAGTGTTAGGAAAATAGCTATTATGTTTTTTCTTACAAATCTGAAATTCTGTTTCAAGGAGGATGGGGATATACATGAACATTACCACAAGCTACACTCTGAACACCTTGGAATTCTTTTGGCTTCTTGCAGTCACAAAGTGCTAATAGATTAAATATACTTTAGGAATTTTTAAAAAATTGAAATTTAAGTTGGGCATGGTGGCACAGACTTATAATCTGAGCAGACAGGAGGCTAAAGCAGGGGAGGATCGCTGTGAGTTTGAGGCTGGCCTGGTGTACAAGTGAGTTTCAAGACCAGCCTGAATTGCATAGTGAAACCCTGTCTCAAAAAGGCAGACAGACAGACAGACAGACAGACAGACAGACAGACAAGCTAGCTTGCTTGCTTTGTATATGATCCATGCCTGTAATCCTGGGAGATGGAGGCAGGAAAATCATGAATTCGAGGTCAGTTTACACTACATAGCAACTTCAAGATTGGTTTGGACTACGTTGTGAGATCCTGTCTCAATAAAGAAACAAAAACCATAAGAGCTTGTTTCTTTACATTTTGAGAAACAAACAAATAAATAAATAAATAAATGGATGGATAAATAGATAACACTGTTAATACTGTGAGGCAGCCAGAACAGTTAAAGCCATTTGTTTTGCTTCCTTCCTAGAAGTAAGATAGAGCTTTATCTCCTATTTCTTGGCCTGTTTGTCCTTTCCCTCCTTCATTTTTTTTTTCTGATGTACAATTCTGAAAAGAAGATTTGTGTGTCATTGAAAAATACTGATTTCCTGTTCTTTTCCTTTTACTTCTGTACATGGTTTCCAGAAAACAGTGAGCTCTAGATAAAACATACTTGTCTTACTTCAAGTTTTTGGTTTCTTCCTTCAGATTCTGCTTTCCTGATAATTCCCATATGCTGTTTATTGTTTTAGATCTTCAGGTGCCATTGAAATTCAAAAAACCTACTTGTTGTAACCTAAGCAGATTGATCTTTGGAATTTAACTTTCTTCTATCCAAATACCTTTGGAAAGTACATGTTGAGATAGTAGGCTTATGTTATAGCCACAGCCATACTTCAGTGCTTTCTAATTTAATCAATTTTAAATCTTAAGGTTTCTGAATTCTGATCTGTATTGTTTATTTACTCTTAAGAGAATGACATATTTGACCAGCACAGCCACATGTGTACTCTCAAGATAACTTTGCTTCTCATTTTTTTTGATATGTGTATTTTTGACCAATAACAGTAACAGCTTGTGTTTGGCATAATACAAATCAGTTTTAGGATGCCACTGTCTAAAAAGGTTCTGATTTAAGTGATTTATTAAATGGTTTGACATTTAAATGAAGTTATGAAATCATTTATCCATTATTTAGGGTTTGATGAATGTCATGCAACTGTATCATCATCTCTTACTACCATTATTTAATAATCTGAGCAATAATAGGAAGTGTTTCCACCACAGAAACAGGGATCCTGAGTTGTCATCTCAATTTAACTTTGTCATACTCTGAAGTTTCTAACATTATCTTTGCAACAGTTCCTTCTGGCTTGTCATTAAGCCTATAGTAGTTGGCTGTTAGTGTTTCACTATGCTATTCTTAATGTTTTGTTCCTTTTTTGCATCTTATTACTTGGTGGTAAGATAGCCATCATCAACCATAGTCAGTAATGGTGGTTAACTTATAAACATATGTTCACAAAGTTTTTCTTGTGAACTTCTAATTGTTTAGCCTGAGCTATTAAGAGGAAATATAGGTTAGAGTGCAGAATTTGTCTTCAAGCCTGACCGTTTCCAAAAACATGTTTTAATTTTTCTATATCTTAAAACTATGAAGTTTTAAATTATATAATATATAGTAGTATATACTGTAAAGTATTTGATGTTTTAATTTTGGAGGGGTAGCATGAACAGCTAATTTCAAAATCATAAGCCTTCTTAAAGAATGGGTAATATCATGGTAGGGAACAATTTTATTTCTGGATACTATGTCTTAAATCCCAAAATTTTGATCATCTTATCCTGATTTCTGATTGCACCCCCCCTACCAACCATCAGGTGTGCTGGCATCAGTGTTGACTAGTTATACTCATCCTCAAATTTCAAATAATTAATACAGTTTAAAATCAGAATTTTTTTTTTCTTTTGTGGGTACTGGGAATTGAAATCAGAACCTCAGACTTGCCAAGCAGGCGCTACACCATTGAGCTATATCCCTGGCCCCAATTAAGACAATTTAAATTAGATTTGAAGAAACTCTGGTTGAACTCTGTAACTTACTAAGCTATTCTGATTTAAATAAAATCCTAAGAATCCTTTCTTTTAGTTACATATTTCTTTATAGGTAATTACTAATGTCCACATTGCATGTTACATATACATTAATGAAAGGATATGTAAAGTATAATTCTATTTATGGATGAAAGTGTTCCATATTACTCTAGCACTGTACTTTATATTTTAATACCAACTTGCTCTTATGGCACACCTGCCGTTGAGAGCCCACAACACAATCATGTTAAAATGAAGACTGTTAGGAAACAGGAGTAGCTATCATTTAGTTGTGTTGAGTCTTAGTAAACATACATCTGAAAATGTCCAGTGGTTCAGTTGTTCTCTCCTGTGAACTAACAGCCAGATTATTTGTAATTTCCCGTGCTATTTAAAACAGGGTTCTCATGTATCAGCCATCTTCTATAAGGGTGCCCAGTGTGACTTCAGTTGATCCTGCTGCTATTCCGCCTTCATTAACAGACTACTCCGTGCCATTCCACCATACGCCAATATCAAGCATGTCATCAGATTTGCCAGGTATGTGGAGAGTATTTTTTTACGATTTGTTTTTAATATTAGTTGACAAAATAAATTTTGAAGTTTCAAAAAGAAATACTAAAGAAATTGGAAGGCTTCATGCAAAAATAGTTATCTGTTTTAATACTCATACGCAGTTATCATTTTGACTAAATACAGATTTCAGATGATAGGAAACAATGGGGATTACTGAACTTTTGTGGACCATGTTCTGCCTTACAGAGAATTTGTATTCATACTACTTTGGTTTATTTATCTTAGAAGTTTTATAGGTTAGGGAGAATATTTTCTCACATTCTTTCTGGTATCACATTCCTTCTTTAATAGCACATTAGGACTTTAAAGCACAGACAAGTAGTTTGGGTCTAATTTTGTCTACCAGCTTGTACACTGTGGACTTTCCCCTAAAATGAAGGGTCTACCATATTTTTCTGTAGAGCACAGCTTAACATTTGAGATGTCTTTCATATATGTAACAAGTCAACATTTAAAGAATCAGAGTTTTAAAAAAACTCAAAGTTGTTTAAATTACCTTAATGTCAGAACTTAAGTAGCCAGGCCCATATTATAAAATTTAAACTTTCCCCTTTTCCCACTTTCTCTGTGGCCATTTTTTTAAAAACATGTATTTGACCCAGTCAAATTGAAGCAAATTACAATCAGTCTCTCATATATTCATGACTTTCTGATTGGAGACCCTTTTAGTGAAATGTATTTCCTTCCTTTTATTATTAATTTTCTTGATTTATGAAGTTGATTTTGATCTATGGCTTATTTTTCTTCTCCTTTGTTATGTATTTTAACCAAAATTCTTACTTCATTGAGTAAAATTCGTGTTATTGAAATACTTGATAGCTTACAGCCCAGTATAATTCTGGCATGTGAACTTTTTTCAGATGATTTGAATAAAATTTAGTGCAAAAGAGTAGGCTAAAGTAGTACTAATTAAAAAATCTTCTTTCAGGGCCAGGGATTTAGTTCAGTGGCATACGCGCCTGTCTGCTAAGCATGAGATTGTGAGTTTGATCCCTGGTACCCCCCCCAAAAAAACTTCTTTAAAAAATGTACTTTTTGCTTTTTATACTTTATATATACTTAGGGAATTAGTATTTTAAAATTCTTTTAAAACCAGCTTGCACCCATTATAATGTGTTCATTTTGTGTAAGGGCTGATAATAATAGAAAGGTACAGGTGAGAGTTTATGTACCATGACAAAGAGAGAAGTTCATATATCATTTCCTAAGTGTCACTTTAAACTTGGCTAATGTGGAGAATGTCTGTGTATATTAAAATATGTGTTAATAAGTAAACATTTGAAAACAATTTTGTTTCCTTAAGACTTTGAATTAAAAATTACCCCTGAAAAAAGATAGTGAATGTTTCTGTTAAAGTGACTCTCACCATTCAGTAGTAGCATAGACATAAACTTTAAAAAATCACTTGACCTGCTCGTTTTCAAATTATGAAAGTTTGGATGAAAAAAATTTTTTTTAACTTGAGAGAACTTAACCTAGCTTTAAAATTGAGCTTTTTATAAAGTGAAATTTTAAGGCTTCTTGAAAATGTACTCATTTGGGGGGAAAATGCCATAAAATATGTCTGAACCATATGCTTGGTAAAATGCATTTCAAGCTGGTGTTAAGGAGATAACTGATACATAAACCAACATCTGATTGTTAAAATGCTGAAAAGTTTCCTTACTATTTGATAAACCAGATAGAAAAGGTTCACTTGTTTTTTAGAAGAATTGCTAGTTTATTGTCAAGTGTGAATTACAATGTATGGCAGTTACTACATCTAAATAGTTTAGCTTTTGCTTTGGTTTTTATTATTAATGTGCTGTTTTAGAATTAGTTGCTTAGGTTTATTTTTGTGTATAATTGTTCTATAAGTAGTCATAATGTACAGTTTGGTATCAATAAATTTAATAATTTTATAATAAAATATTAAATAGAATATCAAGAATGGAGAGATGACAACATTTTAATACATTTCTTAACATTCCTTTTAAACATCATAAATATGAATCTTCTGAATCTGCAGGAGAACAAAGAAGAAATGCTATTAATAATGAACTGCAGCTTGGAACATCTTCTGATACTGTGCAACAGTGAATACAAAATAAAACATATAATTTGTATTTATGGAGTGGAAAACAGCTTGATTATTTCAAGAAAAAATATGACTGCCTTATTATTGCTAGTGCCATATTGTCAGGTGTGAATGGTGCTAAAAAGTTGTGTCGTTAAAATTTGAAAGTGCTAAACCGTTAAATATTCAATCTTGTAGCTAATATGTTTTGTGAAAGTTTATCGACCAAGTAAGGAAAAACATGTTGTGATCAATGAAGGAAAAATATCTAAGTGAGTCAGTTTCACTTAATGAAGTATTTAAAATTAAAAAATTATAATATCATCACTGTTAATAAAACAAAAACTTTTAGACTGTACCTTGAGAATTTTTAACAGTAGTAGCTTTTTAGTTGAAAATAATTGGATACTTTTCAACTATGAAATTCTTAGGGCAAAAAGTATATCAATATGTATGACTATTGAAATTTACAGTAAAATTAGGAAATAGCATTTTGCTAAATTTATGAAATCAGTACAATTTTAATTACTATGCTATCACTTTATTCTATGAGTTTGAATCTACTTAAAATATAAAATGTAAGATTTTGGTGATAGAAGGAATAACATCTGAAATACTATATCAGACTGCACTGTTTGGGGCAAAGTGGCTTCATTGAGAAATACATTAAAACCTCATTGGACTTTGAATTGATCATCTGTGTAATGCTTGAATGACAATCTAGTTTCAACCAAAATTTTAGAAAAATGTGTATTATATGGCCGTGTAAGTCGTCATATTTCAGTTATCTCCATGGATGTTATGAAAAGATACAGATCAAGTAAATCTCTTAAATCTTTTTTTAAAAAGACTATTTGTTGGCACAAGTAATACCATCAGAAAGAATTTACAACATACCCGAAGAGCTGGATATTGAAATAATTAAAATAGGTAGAGTCTTTGGACCTCAGTGGGTATCTTTAAGTGATAGAACTTCAAAAACAGTTTGAATATTATATTAAACCTGTGTTGATTTAAATTGAAATTAACAAATGGAAATAGTTGAACATTTAGCAAATGAGTATTTTCAAGTGATTTGTATACCCTGTTCCATCCTAGATGTCAATATTTTAGCTTTATAAAAAATTTCAGTTATTAAAATGAATTGAAAAATATTAAATGTAATGGAAATACAGAACTAAAAATATTTAAAAGTAGAAGCTTCTATAAAAGTAAAGACAATGTTAACACCATTTGAAGCAAGCAAAAATTAATAAAATTAATCTAATAAACATTCCAGTAAATTTTGTGAGTTAGTAATAGAAATATTGGCTATCTAAAATTTTCAGAAGTGGGCTACACAGGTTTTTTTAAAATTTAATTTTAAAGAGGGTAAAACTAAACAGAACAAAGCAGATCAGAAGAAACCAATGTAAGTGACACATATTTCAAAGCAAGACAACAGGAGATGTATAATGGCTGCCATATGTCTCGTTTTCATCTAAATAGTTGAATTACTACTCAGGAGAAGCCAGGGATAAGAATTACTGAATATTATCGTTAATGCGAAGCAGAGTGCACTGCTTATTTCTGATATACTACTTTTTCTCATTACTAGTTTATTGGGGAAGCTCTTGAAAAAGTACATTGTGGTTCCCTTTGTCCATTGTTGGCTCCAAATGCTGTATCATATAACTAGTAATAGGTATATGAAATAAACATGTATAGCAACAAATTTTTTAAATGCTTTACAAATTGTCTTCATATGATTGGTGCTAAAGTATGTATCACTTGATAAGTATTTAAATGTCCTTATTTAGCGATTATAAGGGAATAAATATACTTTAAATTTTGGCAGTTAAGATTATTCACAATGCTTATTATTTGAAATACTTCCACTAATATTTTCTATTTTGAGTATAGTATCAGAATTTCATTCCATGTTGTTGCATTTGACATGATGCCAAATATCAGCATATAAAAATTGACAGATTTGAATAGACATTGACCTGTCTTGACCATACTTGGTGTGTGATTTTTTTCAAATCTTTTAAAATAATTCAATTTAGTTACATAGGGAGTTCTAGAGCAACTAACTTTTATTGCCATACTTTTCAGACCTGAAGGTTTTTTAGTAGTATAAATTTTAACACTTTTGCATTTGTGTTTCAATAACATAATTGGAGAATCCCAGTTCATTGGTTTAGAAAACTGCATTAAGCAGAGAACCCAGTAAACCTTTATTAACTTGCTAGTGAGTAGCAATTATTAAGTGCTTGCCTTCATTGAAAGATACTTGTTTAAGAAATGATATTTTAGATGAATTTCAATGTGTATTTCTGAAAATAAAGTGAAGTATCTTAACAGTGAAGTATGTTTTTCTTTAATGGTCCGAAGATCATTATCTCATCATTTTTATTGCTTCTTATTCTGTTAAGTGACAAAGAAAAAATACTTACTTTGACTAGTCCTACTTCTTTGGAAATATTTGGACTGCTGCCTTTGAGTTCGAGGAGGTGTTTTTTCCAGTTGTTTTTTCGGGGAATATGTTCATCTTTGAGTTCTATACACATTAAATGTCACTAATCATGGTTTAGGACTTCCCTGTGACATAGTGGTAAGCATCCAAATGTTTTGTGATTTATGATAAGTACAATATGATTTGGGAAAATAATTCTAGTCTCTAAAATATGAGACAACTATTAACAAAACATTTTTGTTTTAGGTTTGGATTTTCTTTCCCTTATTCCAGTTGATCCCCAGGTATGTATCCTGAATTTAAGCAACTAATTTGTATTTGATTGTTGGTTTTGTCATACTAACTAAAAATGACCAGTTGCATAAAATCAGGACAGTCAACTCTCAGGCAAGTAGGAAGTATGTACTATATACATTTTTCATAACTTTATTTGGAGGAATAAAGTTGATTTTTTAATGTATAATTTTTCTTTGATACCTAAATTGTTAATTATATTTTATTGAACAATCAGTTGCTCTTTCTTACAAGCAGGTGATTAGAATGTTTAGAAGCCATGCTTGGTGGTTGGAGGATAAAATTTTATGTATACATAAAAACATTTTGTACATAGAACCATCCCATAGCCAAAGCTCATTATAAAAACACTTGACTCACTAGCTTATTTCTCCATTGTTTGAAAAACAGTCAGATTCAGACTGTCAAAATTCAACTTCAAAACTACTCAGTAAGCAAGGATTCCGTCGTTTAGGCTTAGAGCAGAGGAAGGAAAAAGTGAAACAGCAAAAGAAATTTTGAGAGCAGGTGTGGCACATAGGGATAGAGGAAGAATATGAACTGCTGCTTTTAAGGGTTGCTCAGAATCCTACTATGGACCTCCTGTTTTCAGTATTCTATTTGATAATACAAACAGCATGGGAAATTTGGGCCTAAGGTAATACACAGGCTGAGGAATTTCTTGTCATCCTGAGTTGACCTTGTATCTGTAGATTGTAAAACAAAGGTATCTACATTCCTAGGAAGTAGATTCTTAGACTTAAAAAGATTTAACAGTTTTATGTCAATAGTTCTATTAAAAAATCTTGGAACCTGAGGGTTTTGTTTCATAGTTCTATTTGGCATGCTTAGTACCGAACTGATTTCTCTCTCCCCGCCCCTTCTCTTCCCCTCCCCCTTCCTTCCTCTCCCTCTCTCCCTCTCTTCCCTTCCCCTTCCTCTCCTTCTCTCCCTCTCCCCTTTTATTTATTTAGGCTATGCTAGGGAGTTAACTCAGGGCCTAGTAACACTGAGCTGGGTGCCCTGCAATTTTTAAAGTTTTTGAGATAAAGTCTCACCAAGTTGCCTCAGTTGGCCACACAGCCACACTTTTACCATCCTCTTGCCTCTGTCACCTAAGCAGCTGAGATTACAGGCATGTGCCACCACATCTGTGGGTTAATTTATTTGCTAAATCAGTAGGAGGATGGAGTTGTACCTTTTGTTTACCAAAGAATCTTTAGGTTTTCCTACTCAACCTCTGTATTGCCACTTAATTCCCAGTTATCCTTGTATAGCTGTATGCATATGGGACATAGGGTTCTAAGTAAAAAAGGCTAACACAGGTAGAAGAATACAAGGCATGGAGTCTGTCGATATCAAGACTGCATATTATACCCCTTATCTTGTAAATAAAGGGGGGCATTTACCTTTTTTACTGTGAGGCAGTCAAAAAGAGCCTGAAAGCAGCACGAATCAAATGTGTAAGTTTCTGGGCTTTTCCCCAAATATTTCCCTCAGATCTAGTAAAATTGGTTTGTTAGAGAAGTTAGAAATTGATTTGAATTTAGACAAGACTTTTTAATAACATTTGATTATCTTTAACATGTTCCCGCCAGCTTGACCTACTGATGGTACATGCATGACTGTCATGAACATGTTAAAGCTCTTAGAAGCTCCTGAAACTAATTTTCACCCTCATTCTCCTTTAAATCTTTTTGCATGTGGCATGCATTTTATCGATGAAATCAAGAGCCACCAAAATACTAATTTACTTTGTTGAAAGGCAGCCTGAATTTTAGTTAGTGCTCTTCTTACTGGTAGCTTAAATCTGGGGCTGCTGTTTTCATTTTATTCATGGGCCTTGAAAATTATGTTGTCTAAACAACTTCAGTTTTAAATTACTTTTTATGGTTTATTTTTTCTAAGGATAAGCAGAATGATCTAAAAATGGGTAATAGTGATCAGATATTTTCTGATCTTTCATACAGTTTCAGGACAAACAACATTTCATGCAATGTATTATTAGATATCATTTATTTTGTTAGTCATTGTAGTTTCTCACATAAAATATTCTTAGGTGATACATAAAGTGTGTTTAGTTCTTATTCCTAGTCCTCTCAGTCATTATTAGGATATTATATACTCAAGATTGTATTTGTATGAGAATCAACTAATATGCTAGTAACACTTGGAGAGGGACATCAAGTGTCTCAAGGAAGATTGGATTTCTTCAAGTATTACATATATATGTACAAAAGTACAGTGCCATCATCCAGCTGGTCATTCTTACTATTTATGAGGGGTCTGTTTAATACTAAATTTTGGAGAATTGTTGAATTTTAAATTAGCAGTTTTGCATAATACCATGAAAATTAAGTACTTCTTGCCCTTTTGCAGTGTAATTTAAACCCTGTATAAATACGCTAAACAAATTATTTTTGAAAGTAAGTATAAGTCATGACTGTGGGGGCCCATATTTCATATTAAATGACTTTAGTTATTGTTGACATTATTACTTTTACCTCTGTGTACAGTCAGCAAACATTCACATATTTTGGGAAAGTGAAAAATACGCTGCATTCCCTAGAGAATGTATAACAGATGAATTCATGTCATCTTCCACCCAAAGATGAGACGGTTTTGGATAGTTTTAAATTTCAGAAGGGTTTAAATATGTAGCTATCATTTGTGCATATCTAACAATTTCTAGTCTCTCTATTTAAAACCAATGTAGCCTCTTCCTCATCGGCATCATTGTTTGTTTCAAGCAGTACTGTCCTCCTATGTTTTTGGATAGTCTCACCTCACCCTTAACAGCAAGCAGTACGTCTGTCACCACCACCAGCCCCCATGAAAGCAGTACTCATGTTAGTTCATCCAGAAGCAGGAGTGAGACAGGGGTCATAACCAGCAGTGGAAGTAGCATTCCTGACATCATCTCATTGGACTAAAGAAGGACGCACTTGATTCTGGGAATCATTCATCAAAACTACTTTTTCTTGGATCTCTGGTCTATGGAAGCAATTTTTTTCTTTTTTTTGGGCAATTTGATATTTATTGAAACATCAGATGGATTCTTTTGCTTTCTGAGA
Source organism: Dolichotis patagonum (assembly GCA_004027295.1). NCBI lineage: Eukaryota > Metazoa > Chordata > Mammalia > Rodentia > Caviidae > Dolichotis > Dolichotis patagonum. Next base: position 28,078 of record PVJX010016818.1, read on the forward strand.
GATGAACATAGATGACAGCAGCAAGAACCAAATGACAGGCAAGGACTTCTTACACATCCTTTATGCTGAGCATCAGGTACATTCAGTCATAAACGCTATCTCGAGTATTGGATTTCAATTTCATATGTTACTGGATGGATTCTACAAATCATTTTAAAATTTTTGTTATATAATAAACAGCAATAAAAATTGTGTAAATATTTAAACTTTTCTAATTAAAGATGTAATCACTGATTCTAGAATGACAGCAACTTCTCTTTAACTCAATGTGAAGGAAAAAATATATGGAAAGAAGTCATGTTTGCTGAATAACCCTTTCCACAGAGATTTGTTATATTTTATTGTGGTAATGAAGTTTTGATCAGTGGCCAGAGGTTGGGTTCCACTGCAATGGAAAAGTTTCCACTTTACTTCATGATTCCATCAAAGAAAAATGGCCACTGTGTTGTACATTTCCTCTTGGTATTATTTGCATTTTGACTCTATTTGCTAGTGAATGCAGAGTGAAGTTCTGACGTTTGGTTGCTTTTTATTAGTTGATGTTTAAGAATGCCATGCAGATTCTGCACTGACTTAATTTTATTTTTTGGTAACTACATTCTCATTCTAGAGTTTTCTATACATTTGAGGCTTGCCTTCTTAGGAAAGAAATTGTCTCCAGCCTTTGAGGTAAGGTACAGTTGGGAAATTCTTTAGATTTTTCTTCATGATGTCCAGAAATAGTGATAATTTGAAGGCAGCAACAAAACAGTTTAGGGATATGGTAATAACAAAATTTACTTTCCAAGAACTTAAATTGCTCATTTATTTTGTAGGATAATATACACGTCTTTGGTGAAACTTTACACATGTTAGTGGCACTGAAAGAAATTATACATTAGGCCTCATATATTGAACACCAATGTATCTTCTATCTCAGCATTGATTTTCAAATTTAAGGAAAAGACAATAGCAAGGCCTGAGGTACAGTATCAGATTTCTTCTACCTTTTTAAAAAGGAAATCTTTTCTGAAACCACAGTATGAGGAACCAGTTAAATGTGAGGAAGGGTTGGGGAGGACCTAAAGCCCACCCACTTTGTGTCTTACTCCTCTCTGTGCTGAAACACTCCATTTTAGTGGCTCTACTGTGTGCAATTTGGAAACCACTTTCCTGGTGTGTTTGATTTTAAATTGCTCAGAAAACTGAGTTTTACTTATAGGGAAATATTTTCATCTAGATTTTGTAGTTTGTTTCATTTGACTTTTAAATCATTTTGAATTCTCAATTTAGTACTTTCCTGATACTTAGCTTTCTCTCCCTGAGCTGTATCTTCTTTAAAACAAAATCATTCTTTTTATGGCTAATCTAACTGATTTTTTTAGCAGACTTGCCTACATGAGGACTCTACACTTGCAGTTTTAAGAGGGACATATTGCTTCAAAGTAGGTGCGACTTCAGGAAGCTGACTTCTTGTCTCTGCTTGGGTTTTCTGTACTTCCTCAAGTTTCTTGGTCTTTGTGTGCTCCGTTCATGATGTTCTAATTTATTGTTTTCCACATTTGTTTGCCTCTAACATCCCTCTATTTATTACTGTAGTGCCCCTTAATTAAGGAGGTTCATCTATTAAAGATACAGAAACACAAAACCAGCTGTGACTTCTAGCAGAAGTTGAACCAGTGTCACCGGTTTTAACTTTTTAGCCATTTGATTCCAGTCCAGGTTAGAGTCTTATCCAGACACAAAATTTCTTTCTACTAGAAAGAAATGTGCTTTAAGTACAAATGTAGTCTGTTAACTCCATAATCAGATAGAAAAAGTAACTTTATTTGTGCAATATAATTTGTTAAATAAAACACATTTCTTATTATTTTGTTACACTTTAGATTCTCAGAACCTCCTCCAATTTAATTAATTAAGTAAACGAGGACATCAATAGAAATTATTTACTTATTTTGTAGAACTGATGACTTCCTGGGCTTGCGTAGTTGTAATATGTTGTCACTGTTTGATATGAATAGTTTTGGTATTCATTTTTGGTGCTGTACATTTAAGTTACATGTAGATGTTTATCTCAGGCTGCTAAACTTAAACTTTTTTTATCTTAAAATTGGGGCTTAACTTCTGTAGATGTCTAAAGATGTGTACTTTCTCTTCATGCCTTGGCCCTGTGGCAGCATTATGGTTTTTAAGCAAGTATACTTTGTTTCATATGGTTGGAATAATTATTTGTACAAAGATTCTAACATTTTATCACTGTATTTTGCTAGTCTATATTTCTTCTTACCCAAGTATAATAGAATGAAGGAATCATCTAGCTGTTACTTAAGATATCAGCTAGCAAGAAACTAGTTGTTGCTTTAATAGTCATTTAGATAACCTGTATTTTTATATTCATTTATTTGAAACTATGAAGGGCTTTTCTTTGGTAACTCCTAGCATTGTAATTGGTGCTGAACATACCTTCACTCCTCAGACATGCTTATACTCTCGAGCTTTTTGACCCATAAGTGAGCAATTTAGAATTTAATTTTCATTTCTACCAAAAGATTATAAGCACTTGACATTTGCCCTAGGATAATTTTAAAGGTCAAATGAAACAGTTGAAGTGAATCCAGGTTATGTGACATTTATCTGATGATGTATTTGAAGGAAGGTAGAATGAAAATATGAAGTGCAGGTAAAAAATAGTACCAAAGGGTGGTTTAATTGATCTATAACTCTTGGTATGAAGCAAGTTTCCCTTATGATAGTCTTAAGGAATTCAAGGAAAGCTAAGATGTTGGGTTGTAGGTAAAGTGGTGTGGAACTGAAATTATTTTGATTTTGATTTTGATATGCTCTCAGGCCAGTTCTGGACCCTCAATTTAGTGACCCACATGTCTTTCTTCTACCCATGCGATATTAGTTATGTTCGTATTTTAAGTTAGTTTTTCCAAAGCATTTTATTTAGTTGTCAGACTTTTCTTTTTAGTCTTTAATTGGCTAAGGAAAAAAAATGGTTTTTTCCTACTGCTTTTTCTTCCATTTTTATGTAATGTCGTAAGAAATTGTTTCTTGACTCAATACCCCATTTAAGCTTGAGTCTAATGTTGAATTTTGTGGCACTAGCCCATGTGTTGTGGAAGCTTGAAATCATTTTAATGAATGATTGGTGGTTCAGCTTGACACTACATCTTTTTGCTACAGTGCTACATGCATTGGTGAAATATATGGAAAAGAATTTAAGAATTTCTCTGTTTTTTAACAGTCTGGCCCTACAAATAAACAAGTGGTTTGTATCCCTGTCTCCTTTTTTGATTAGGAACCATACTACAGAAACATAGATATAGAAATATATGTGCCCCATTCTTGAATGCTTACCTGGTTGAATATGTTTTTGTTTTTCTGTTCATGTCAGGAGGACATGCTCATTGTAGCAATTTTAGACCATACAGAAAAGTATAGAGAATTTTTATCACCAGGTGAAAAGCACCTCACTTGATATTTTTGCATATTTCATGCCAGGCTCTCTGAAGCTTGTGCATATTTTTTTCATGGATTTATTCATTTTCAGTGTACTTTGTACCTTGGTTTTACCCTCAATCTACAGGCATTGTTCCACGTGGTTAAAAACTGTGCTAGCTATTACTAATTACATAGTATTTCATTGTATAAATGTGCAGTGATTCATACAAACTTTCTCATTGGATGTTTTCGATTAAGTCTCACAATGTTAGAATGACAGCATAAATTATTTTCCTTAGGATGAATTTCTAGAGATATGATTTCTCAGTCAAGGGTATGAACATTTTTGTAATTCTTGACTCATATCAATCTTCCAAATAGTTATGGTCATTTATTCCCCACGAAATGGTATAAGAGAGGGCTGTTTAGCTGTGTTTTTCTAGAACACCTAACATTTATCTTTATGTAGGCAACTATACTAAGATTCCCTGCCCTTATGATACTGGCCAATTGCACTGAGGAGATAATTAGCAGATATCTTCCTGGGCTTTCTCAAATTTTAATATTGCTGTTTCCCTCATTATCTGTAGGAGCTGGGTTCTGGGACTGGCTCCTCCAATGTCAAAATCCACAAGTGCTAAAGTGTCTTTTTTAGTATTTACATATAGCCTACACAAGCCACCCATATGCTTTAAATCATTTCTAGATTATAGGATCTAATACAGTGTAAATGTTTATAAATAGTTGTTGTATGATACTGTTTAATGAATAATGACTAGAAGAAAAAGTCTGCGTACTCAATACAGACGCAGCTTTTTTCTGAATATTTTCAATCTGCAGTTGGTTGGTTCTACAAATACAGAACTGTTGGCTATGGAGGCTTGTCTGTGTATACTGACACGTCTCAGTAGTAAGTACATTTGGATAGCCAACTGATTTTACTTGCACTGTGAAGTACATACTCCTTCTCAGATTACATTTTTGAGGTTTATTTATTTTTTAACCATTTGTGCCTGGGGCCAGCCCTTAGTAGCCAGCTCTTTGTTTCCTCTTGTAGGCTCCATATTTTGGCCTTTCTGACCTCAAAGCCAGTCGGATCTGCTGAGGCAAAGGCAGTCCATCCCAAACTGGAAAAGTGGTAAGGTTAAAATAAAAACAGGACCCAGCTCTGTCTGTTTCACTTTGAATTACCTTATATTGTTAATCAGATCTGAACTCTTAATGTTCTAAGAACACCAGTAGGGGGAAAAAAAACCAGATTTCTATGTTCAGCTGTTTCAAGAGTAGCACTTTTCAAGTTTTTGATTGGCATAGTACGTTTATTACTTCCCATACTGCTTTTGTGTTCTGTAAGTAATGTTATTGTAAAATAGAATATTTCTCTTTCTTTGGATGTCATCAGACTGTTCAAATGTGTAATGTACGGTGGTACCTCAGTTTACAAACTTATTTTTCGATTTTGGGGAAGATTGCCACATTTATGTTTGTGTGAGGAGGATGGCTGTTGTCATTTTTGTCACCTGATACAGGGCTTGCAAATGAAAGCAAAATTTTGCTAAATGCTTTTGTTTCCAAACTGAATTATTTGCAAACAAAGGGTTTGTGGACTGAGGTATTACTATATTTGTAAGTATGTAGATTAAAGTAGTTACAAAAGGTATAGTGTCCGGCTTCAAAGCACTTATAATGAAATTTTTAAAAATCAGGAATTCTGGTATTCTGGTAACAGGCATTCTGGTAAGAACTTTATGAAAATGTTTCATTCCTTCCAACAGCCTTTCAAAGGAAAGTAGTACTCTACTTTACAAGTGAAGGAAAATTTTGATAAGTTTCCCAACATCACAGTGAATGACTTAGTGGGCTTGAGAGTCTGACTCAGACCTACCTCAGGAGCCCTGTGACTAGACTGAAGGGACATTAACTAGATGTGGTGTTCAGGAAATTGGTATGAAAGTCTAGACAAAATTAAGAGGAAAAGTTTCAGATTATAGCCATAATAATTCTTACAAAAGATGGATATGAGAGCCTTTTCAAAGGAAAATTAAAGACTAATGCAGGAGGATTGCCATGAGTTTGAGGCCAGCCTGGACTACATAGGGAGACCCTGTCTCAGAAAAAGAATTCAGTGTCCATCCTCAGACTTGGGCTGTTCTTCTTCTATCCTAAGCAGGAGATATCAGGAAGCTTCTGTGAGTCTGATCAGTGGTTTTTCTGCAGTCTTTTAAGTGTAACTCCCTTTTCATCCATTTCTACCTTCATTGACGTATATGCTGTGCATGTCCTTGTCACTCAGAATGGGTAACATTCACAGTGTTCTAAACTATTTTGATTACATCGCACCTTCTTTCTTTTTATTCTTCATTGCTGTACCTTTGCAGATTTGCCTGTCACCTGAGGTTACTATTTATTACCTGCAACCCTCAGTAGTGTGGGCTCTATTATAATATGTATTTTCCAAGAGGTGATAGGTGCTGCCCTTTCTTCCTGATGGAATGCTTCTGTCAAAAAATCTCTTCTTCTGAAGGAGAGATAGATTGTGAAGGGCTTATAAAACAGAAGACATTGGAGAGTTTTTCTCATCATTAATAATAATGAACATTCATTGTAGAGTTTGGTATGATTGTCTCTGTTTTACTAGTGTAAAAACATTGAGAGGGTAAGTTAACTTGCACTTTTGCCTCAGGTCGTACAGTTAAGTGGAGAGTTAACACTTTAAACCCAGTTTTTAACCACGTTAGATCTTTGCTGATCATTGTGTTTTGTTGTTGCTGTTGTTTTGGATGCTGGTTGCAGAACCCAGGGCCTCACTCATGCCAACAATAGGCTCTACCACTGAGCCATATCCCCAGCTACTAATCATTCTATTTTCAAAGTAGGTGTTTCCTATCTTCTGTCATATCACTGTTTATATCCTATATGGCACTTAATTACACCTTGTGGCAATTTTATGTTACTGGCTCACTGTGTTATTTGTGTCTACTAGATTGTAAGCTCCATGAGAGCAGGAGTGGTATCATTCCGGAGCCTAACATGGTGTGTGGTGCATAGTAGGTGCTCAATAAATATTTGTGAATCAAGAAATGATGGATAACTATTTTCATTTGACTTGTGCTGATTGTGAAATGTTAATAACCCGAGTAGCAGGGATCACCAAGAGAGAAAAGCAAGAAGTAATGTTTAGGGTAGGTGGTAGAGTTGTTGATGTTGGGAAATTGGGAGGAAGTTGGTACTGGCCTTTTAGACTTCAGGAGCCTAATAGAAGAAGAGCTGGTGATAAGAGACAGTTTAGGGCATTGCACACTGGACGTGATAATTACTGTACAAATGGATGTTACAGTGAACCTGACTATAAAGTGATACTGAGTAGACCCAGCATACTCTGTAAATTTTAAGGCTAGAGAAGTTGTACAGGTAGTCTTTAGCTTATGTGTTGACCACCTCATGTGGGCCAGGCATACCTCAGTTAATAATAAAACAAAAGTGTAGGTATAAATATATTTTTAGTCTCTCGAGTCTAGCAATCTGACCTAAATCATTGTTGGATTCAATACTGTAAAAGTAAAACAGGAATCAATTAACCTGATGTCCCTGGAAATCATGCCCACATGCTGTTTGAAGAGCAAGCATCTCTTAATACCCTACTAAAGAAATCCCATAACCATCAGCAGTCATTCCCTATCGCCATTCATTCACTGAACCCCAGCATTAGGCAACTACTAATCTGCTTTGTATCTCTATAAATGCCTATTGTGAATTTTTTGTATATATTGAATCATACAGTGTGGCCTTTTTGTGTAGCTTTTTTTCCTTTGGCCTAGGGCAGTGATGATAAACCTTTTAGAGCTTTCAATGATAGTAAGTAGACAACTGCAGCACATATGCCATAGGTTCATCACCACTGGCCAAGGGATTCAGGGTTCATCCATATGAGAATGTATTAGTTTCTTCTTCCTTATTTGGCCAAATGATACCATTGTGTGAATATGTCATCCTTTGTTTATGTACTAATTAATAGACGTTTGGGGATATCCACATATTTTGCCCACTAAAAGCATTGGTCATGTACATGTGGACATAGGTTTTTATTTCTCTTGAGTATATGTGTAGGAATGGAATTACTGAGTCATAAGGTATCTCTTACTTAACATATTGATGAACTTCCAGGTTTTTCCAGAGTAGCTACACCACATTAAATTATCAGCATTGGATCAGGATTCCAGTTTCTTCAAATCCTCAACAAGCTGAGCACATTGGGATACCCTTCTAATTCCAGCTACTTCGGAGGTTAAGGCAGGACCATCATAGGTTCAAGACCAGCCTAGACAATTTAGCAATACTGTCTTAAGAATGAAAAATGAAAAGATTGGGGATATAACTTGGGGCGAGAGTACCCCTGGGTTCAATCCCCAGTATTCTCCCAATCCCCTCAAAAAGAAAAAGCAATTCTTTCCAGTGTTTACTATGGCTGTCCTACTGGGTTGGAGGTGTTACCTGATAATGGTGTTGGTTTGTGTTTCTCTAATAACAGATACTGACCATCTTTATATATGCCTGGTCATTTGCATACTTTTTGCAGTACTATTTGAATCTTTCCCCCCATGTTTTAATTGGATTATTTGTCAAAATTTTTTATTTCTGTATTGTAAGAGTTCTTAGAAGTCCTTATTAACATGTATGATTTGCAAATGTTTTCTCCATGATTGTAGGTCCTCCTTTCACTCCCTTGAAACAGGTACTTTAAATTTTGATGAAATCTCCAGTTTCTTTGTTTCCCTATATTGTTCATGCTTTTGGTTGTACAGTAAAGAATCTATCGCCAAATCCAAGACCGTGAACATGTACTCTTATTTTGTCCAAAAATTTTATATGACAGTAAGGGCCCACTTTCATTTTTTTACATGTGACTATTCAGTTATAGCAGTATCAGTTACTGATTCAGGACAATTCCTTCCCTGTTGGTCTTGGTACACCTGTTAAAAAAAAATAATACATGTACAGGTTGATTTGTAAACTATCAATCTGTTTATCCGTATGCCAGACCACACTGCTTTAATTACCATTCCTTTGTGACAAATCTTGAAATTAGAAAGTGTAACCCTACAAAGTTTTTTGGTTTTGTGTTTCTGTTTTATGATTGTTTTGGCTAATTCTAGGGTCCTTGCAGTTCCATATGAGGTATAGAATCAGCTTATAAATGACCAGTTGTCATTCTAATGAAGATTGTCTTGAATCTATAGGTCAATTTGGGAAGTGTTACCATCTTAATAAGAGGTCTGGTTTATGAATGTACAGTATTTTTCCAGTAAGTTAGAGTCTTCATTTATTTCAACAGTATTTTATAGTTTTGTAGTATCCATTTATATTTTTGTTACATGTGCTTGTAGACATTTTATTCTTTGTGCTACTATTGTAAATGGAATTGTATTTTGGATTACTGATTGCAAGTCAAAAAATACAACTGATTTTTAAAAAGCAGACTTTGTTTTAAGAGTATTTCAGGTTCATACCAACGTGGAGCAGAACATAGTTCCCACATGCTTCCTTTTAACACAAAAGTGCCTTCCACCATCAGTGTACTGCACCAGTGTGACATATTTGTTACAATTAATCAGCATCACACATTATTAACTGAAGCCTATCATTTATATTATGGTTCACTCAAGGTGAATTCAGTGGGTTTTGAAAAATACATAATGACATGTATATGCACCATTATTGTATCAAACACTGTAGTGTTGCTGCTTTAAAAATCCCTTAAATTCTTTCTTTTTGATCCTTGTCCTCACCCCAGTCCTTGGAAAACTTGTAACATCTTCAAACTTTGCCTTTTCCAGAATGCCATATGATTAAATCATATAGTATGTAACTTTCAAAATGGTTTCTTTCACTTTGGATTTGCATGTAAGTTTCCTCTAACATATGGATATAGTATGTTGAACTTTTTTCAAAGGGGCTGTAGCATTTTGTGTTCCCACCACCAGTGAAAGCTTCTGTTGCTGTATCCCTCCCCACCATTTCATGATGTTGATATTTTAAGTTTTGGCCATCCCAAATAGTGTGTGGTGGTGTCTTGGTGTTTGATTTGCCATCCATAATGACATTTTCATATGCTTATTTTTCAGCTATATTCTATCTCAAGTTGTGTCTTGCCCATTTTAAATTCAGGTTATTTTCTTACTGACTTTAAATAGTTCCTGGTATATTTTTATAGCAGCCATGTGTCAAATATGTATTTAGGAAGTATTTTTTTTTCCAAACTGTACCCATGATGCAGTGCAGAAATTTTGAATTTTCATGAAATCCAACATACCAGTTCTCCAAGTTTGTGTATTTGGTATTCTAAAAAAACATTTACCATACCAAAGGTCACTTTGGTTTTCACCTGTCTTTTTTTGTACTTTATTTACATTTTAATCTGTGTTACGTTTTGAGTTAATTTTTGTGAAAGGTGGAAGTTCTGTGGGTGGGTGAATTTGCATGTGAATATCCAGTTGTTCAGTGTCATTTGTTGAAGTCTTTATCTTTTTGCTCTTTATCCCAGAATCAAAAGATCAGTTGATTGTAAGCATGTTGCACTACTTCTGAGCCCTCCATTCTGTTCCATTGATCTGTTTATTCTTTCACAAATACAATACTATCCACGTCACTACTGTAGCTTCATAGTAAGTCTTCAAATTGGGAGAGTCAGTCCTTGGACATTGTTCTCTTTCAGTATGGTGTTGGCTATTGTGACTCCTTTGCTTCTCTCTACAAATTTAGTTTGTTGATATCCACAAAATAGCTTGTTTTTTTAGAATTTTGTTGATTCTACAAATCAAGTTGGCAAGAACTGACATCTTGAAGATACTGTCTTCCCATCCATGAACAAAGAATCTCTCCATTTTACTAATTCTTTATTTTTCCTTGAAATCTTGTAATTGTTCTCATATAGATTGTGTACTTTGTTAGAATTATACTTCAGGATTTTTTTTTTCTTTTGGTACTATTATAAATGATAGCGTGTTTTTACTTCAAATTCTAATCGTTCATTGCTAATATATAAGAAAGTAGTGGACCTTTTTTTTCTTACACCCTGCAGCTTTCCTGTAATCACTTCCCAGTAGGCTTTTTGTTTATTCTGGGGATTTTTTGCATGGATGATGAGGATGTTCACAAGCATAGATTTATTTCTCTTTCTCTGCACGAGTGTATTTTAATGTCTTACTGTGTTAAGACTTGTAGTATAATGTGTAAATGTTTCACCTGTTATTTACGTGGTTTCTCAAGAGACGTACAACATAATTCTTACTTTGCTTCTATATATGTAAGGCATTTTGTTCATCTAAATTTTGTTAAGATTTTTCTCTTTGATTTTCTGCAGTTTTGAATATAATATGTCTAAGTGAAGTTTTTGAGCGTTTGATTTTGGTTTTGGTATTTATCTTGCTATTCTCAGTTTCTTGGATCTATGGTTTGCTACTTGTCACTGGTTTTGAAAAATTCTCTGTCATTGTTTCAGATTTTTCTTTGGAATTTTCTTCTCCTTGTTTTTCCATTATGCATGCACATTACACCTTTTTTCTTCTCCCTGTAACTTTTCTGTTACCTATATACACTATACCTGTAGTTCATAGATTTTTTTTAATCTTCCTTTGCATTTCAATTTTTTTAAGAAAATATTTTGACTCATGGATAGTTTTTATTTTTAAATAATTTTATTTAAAGAGAAAAAAACAGGGCCGGGGATTTAGCTCAGTGGCTTAAGCGCCTACCTGGCAAGCGTGAGGTCGTGAGTTCGATCCCCAGTACCAAAAAAAAAAAAAAACCAGAATAAAGGGTAGCAACAATACAGTATTCCAAGGAAAAAAGGAAAAGAACAACAACAACAAAAAAAAACCTAAAAAAATTATTGCTTGACAAATTACATACTGACTTCTTGGAAATAGTTGTTCAATTTACAAAGTTAAAACATGTAAAGTAGACATTCAAACAGTGAGACTGTTAACAGTTCTGCTCCACAATCTGACAAAAACAGCAATATGGTCATCCATCTTACCCATGCAAATATACATGCAATTATATCAAAAG